>PVKM010000117.1:0-81309 GCA_004027735.1 Carollia perspicillata | reverse complement strand
GTCGCGGCAAGCGCCGCTGTCTGCGGCGCCTTAGAGACCCGGTTGCCTGACAACGCGTTGACGCTTCCCTGTGAGCCCGCCACCCACAGCCCAGAGAGTAGTTTTGCTGCGCTCCCTGGCGCTGTCCCTGCGCACCAGCTGGGTCTCCTCTGTTCCGCTAAGCCTGCCTGAGCACTTTCCCTCTTCTCCGGTGCTGGTTGAATGTTAACGTCTACTGAGTACTTGAGCGCCCGGCCCTGTTCCCAGCGTTTTGCTCTGCTAGTACAATTTATTTGGTCACCGCCTTGTGAGGTCGGTGCTGTTATGGTCCTGGATCCACCTGACTCCTTGAGTTTGAACCTGTTACAGCTGCTTTGATTCTAAGATTCTTATCTGGGATTTGAATCCACTTTTTAGTGATAGCCATGGACTCATCTTTCGAGAGAGGCTGGCTCTCAAAATTTTAGGGTTAAAAAGTTTAGCTGGGATTTCCGAGAAGACTAAATTGTAAAGCAAACCATCACCTTGTTTACAAAGAGCTCTGAAAATGCAAGAGCCTAATAGCAACCATCATGAGTTTTTAAAAAGGCAGTTATCCTCAGAGGTCCTATTTTAAATGAAAGAATGGCTTTTCATGTTGACAAGCTAAAAGGAATCCCATGGAAATCAGTGACGTGCTGATTTCCCCCCTGCGTTATTCTTTTCCCTAGGAGGACAGTGACTTTCTCTTGGTTAAATATCTGCTGAAATGCACCCCAGGGATGAAATTTTGGGTCTGCTGCAGCACAGGTGACTTGAAAGGGAGCAGGTGCTTTTAGATGGGATGAATTGAAACCGGAGGCTTTCAGTACAGATTTTCTCAAGTGAAGTTTTCAGACAAATGTGTTTTAACTGTTACAAACTTTGAACAGACTTTGGGTTACTTTTTTTTTAAATCCTCAACCGAGGATAGGTTTTACTGGTTTTAGAGAGGGAGGAGGGCAGGGAGAGAAACATCAATTGGTTGCCTCCCATACGTGCTCCCAACCAGGGATGAACCCCACCAGCTAGGTATGTGCCCAGACTGGGGATCGAACCTGCAACCTTTTGGTGTACGGGCAGATGCTCCAGCCACCTGGCCAGGGCTTGGGTAACCTTTTTAACATCATTCTGACTGCTTTCCTGAGTGGGAGAGAAAGGTGTTTGAGCAAATGTTTGGCAATTTTGCGTTACCCAAAGGCTGCCTAATTTATGCTACTGTTCTAGGTCATCATTAATGATGTATTGACAACTGCTAACAGACTTAATAGTGCTTTTATATACAGGTATACCTTGGAGGTAATTGTGGGTTCAGTTCCAGACCACCACAACAAAGCTAGTTCTAATCTTTTTGCAGGTGGTGGGTCTTGCCTTCAATTTGTAAAAAATGCAACATCTGTGGAGTTCAATAAAGTGAAGCACTATACAATGAGGTTTGCCTGTGTTCACTCTCTCTGTATCCAATCCCTAACCTCCCTCTGCCCCCAGCATTATGGTGTTTACTTCTTAGCAACATTTAGGACGATTTGTCAAAATTTGGGGGTGCCCATGGAAGCAAGTTGCTCATCTGTCAGGAGAAAAAGATTGAGCATTTTTCATATGGTGGAAAGATCCCTGGATTGCTGGGGGAAATGAGAAACATTGCCTTGATTCACCTTATCCCTCCCTGTCTTCGGGGGCTCTTTCACAGACTACTCCCCACACCCGACATCCATATGTTATCACTCCCTGATATTCTGTTCTCAGTTCTGTTCTCTTATGGTAGGCTCTCATTTTCTGGTCAGCCTCTTCTCCTGTAGTTTTAATGATCATTTTAAAAACTGCTTCATCTTTTCTTCTAGTCTGGGCCCTATTCTGAACTCCGGACATATTCAAATCATTTACTACTTGATACGTCCACTGGATCTTTTATGGATCTGAAACTCTCATCTGTTTTAGACTGTGAGCCACTGTGACAGGTGGCGTTATCTTGTCCAAATTGGAGAGCAAGGCTCATATCTTATTAGTGATTGAGCTGTGTTTCAGTTCATCTCCTAGCACCAGAACCTTAAAGCCCTCCTTTAGGAGGGGCATTACGTATTGTCCATTCCTCATACTGTCTTACTGGGGAGGAAATTTGCACTTTACTCAGGAGGGAAAAAGATGCGAGCAACATTTTTCCCTGTTGTGAGTGATGAAAGTAGGAGAAAGAATCGGGTTTGCTCAACTATTTCTGGGTCCTCTCTGTTTCTCAGATTTGTGTAAACTTAGCGGAGTGAATACATCTGGCTTGCTTATATTTCTATCTGTATGATAAGCATAAAGGGCCTAAGTTTAAGATTTAAAGATGTTAATTTGGATTATGATAACTGTCAGTTATTGGTGATTTATATCCCAGGTACTTGGGAAACTTTTAAAATATAAAGACGAGTAATGATATAGAGACTATGAAAATATAACAAGAATTAATAAAACTGGTTATTTAATAATTTCTGAGTGTCAGGTGTGCTGTATATTTTATATGCACCATTTTGTTTTTTTCTTCATAACAACGCTGGAGTAGATATTTCCATTTTACAGAAGAGGAAACAGGGATAGAGAGGCTAAGGAATATATTTGAGGTCAATCACATAAAATCAGTGATTGAATTGGATTTCGAATCCAAGTCTTTCAGTTAAACGGCTTTCCTGAAAACTATTTGTCTTCTACATACTGTGTACATTGCTACTGGGGAAAAAACCTGGTAATATACTGAAAAAATTGTAATTTTACATTGTAGAGTGAAGGAAGATAAAGAATCCTATTCAGGTTTCTTTGAACTGATCTTTCTTATAACAATCTTTAAATTATAAATATTCTTACTCTATTTTGTACTTAGGCTGTACTCATTAATTTAGTCTCTTTGGACTCTTTGAATCACTAAGTAATTCTTGAATAATTTTTCAGTTGAAGTTGTTTTATGTAAGTTGCCACATGCTTTAGGAGTAAGAAAGAAAGTAGTCATAACTGTTAGAAGCTGGCTGTACAATCATCAAGGCCTTGGTGTTGCTAGGAGCTGACAATACTGTTTAGGCTTGGTGTTCTTCTGTTGAAGATAAACAATTGCATAGAACATCAACATTAGACCCAGGCTGCTTTGTGTCCCTGATGTGTCAAGACAAAAACAAAACAATGAACACAGACAAAACATGAATGTTGTCCAAGCCACAAAATGCCAGATATCCCCTCTCCCACCTAGTATGAGTGACTGCTGCCTCTGCCAGTTACAGCTTTAACCTCACCCTATAGATACAATTTGGTAAGTCATTCAATCACAGAATTACCCTCACTTCCTGACAGCATTAAATCCAGAGCAGAGCTTCACTTCCTCAAACTCTCCTCCAAGTCACCTAATACAATTCCAAATCCTGTAAGTCTTTTCTAACACCCTCTTACTAAAACACTCCCATTCCCCATGGTGGGCATCAAGGATGCATGTCTCGATGCAGTGAGGAATAGGCCCAACTCATTTAACTGCAGTAGTGTTCCTGTGTTCTTTATCTGGAGAGCATTGCCAGGAGAAAGCTTATTTGTATCTTTGATCTTCAGTTTAATAGTAGAGATGTCTCTAATCAGATTAGATGGTAGAACAAAATTAGAAATGATGAAACAAACTTATGTCTGGTGAATCTCATGTGTTAGGGTATATACTCACTACCATTGTTTAAAAATGTGTTTTATTACTATGGTTAATATTGTATAAAATCAATTCCAGAATTTATAATTGATGTTAAATTATAGTAAAGGGAAATTTAAGTATCTATAAATTCAAGGGAGAAATCTTTCAAAGTCTAGTTAAACAAACAAACGTGTTGTATTAATAATTGTTAACATAATTATTTGAAGGCTTTAGGTCAGAATTGAAACAAGTTTGTTACTTTTTTTAGATTAATGACATTTCTGCCTAAATTAAAGTCCTGTAGCAAAGTAATACGTGTATACATACATATAATCTCATCATTATCTTTTCTTTCTATCAGACAAAATATTTAGGAAAATTTGGAGATTTTTTTTTTTTAGCATGAAAACTACTGTTTGCTCTTGAGCTCTTTTGAATTTCTACTAGAAAAAACTCTTGTGATAAAGAGCAAATTAAAAGTGGCTAAATATATTAACTTTTGTTGGCATGTAATATATTTTGCTATAGCCATATTGTAAAAACATTGTTCTTTTTGGAAGTTAAATAATAGAATGAAGTTTGTATTATGTACTACTTAACTTATACAAGTTTCAATATATTTCTTTTGGGTAAAGATTGTATTTCTGCATTTTTTACAAATTATTATTATCCCCCAGATATTAAATTCAGTAGATTTTTTTAAACTCTTTTGCTTGTGATATTGCTGGCTGGTTCTTTCTCATATTTTTTTATTCTGCACAAATTATTTTCACTTGGTTTTCTTTGTATCTTTAAGTAGTTCTTTGTATTTTTTCTACTTCAGTCTTTTGTCACCTCCTCGGAACATTGCCTGGCATTTGGTTCTGGCCCATTACTTTCCCCCTTGTCTGTACTCATTTACCACAGCCTCAGCTATTGAAGCAGTTAATTCTTAAATAAACATATCTAATATTCACTGCCTCAAATTTGAGTCTTGAATTCCTAACCATCAGCTGGATATTCAGCACTCTCCAACTTAATTAACATATCTAAACCAAACTTTTGCAAACCAGCCAGCTTCTTCTGACTTATTTCTGGCCAGGATTCCATCCACATTTAGTTTCTAGGATTTAAAATTTCGGTTTTAGTGGCTCCTTTCTTGCTAAGTAACCAGTTAGTCCCTGAGTTTTGTGGGTTTTTAGAAAATGTCTTTTTTAAAAAAATTACAGGTTTAACGAGGAAAGGGTAGCCTTTTCAAACAGTGGCACTGGAATTATTTTATATCCGTATGCAATCCCCCCACCCCGAAAACAAAGCTGAATCTTGGTAGCCCTTACCTTACTCCATTTGGGAAAATTAACTCAGAACAGATCATAGACTTAGGTGTAAGAAAGAAAACTATAAAACTTCTAAAAGAAAACATAGGAGGAAATATTTGTGATCTTGGGCTAGGCAAGAATTTCTTACATATGACACACAAGCAAACAACTGATTAAAAATTGATGAAATATGGATCAATTGGACTTCAAAAAATTAAAAACTTTTGCTCTTAAGAACATCACACAGATGTTTTTAACAGCTTTATTTATAATGGCCCCCAAATTGGAAGGAACCAGGATGTCCTTCAGTAGGTGAAGGAATGATTCAGCATCAAAAAAAGAAATGAGTGATCAAGCCATGAAAAGACAGTAAGAGGCCTAAGTAGTGCATACTGGTCAGGGAAAGAAGTCAATACTGTATGCTAACAACTATATGACTTTCTGGAAAAGGCAAAACTATGGAGAGAGTAGAAAGATCAGTTGTGGGGAGGGAGAGATGAATAAGTGGAGCTCAGAGGACATTTAGGATTCTACAATGGTGGATACATGTCATTATGCATACAAGGTCTGTCTGGAAAAAGTTAAGCCATTATTAATATAAAGCAAATGGTTTGCATGACATTGATGTAACCTGGCAGCCAAGGAGAGTGGACTGGAACGCACATGTGTAAACACTGGCAACTTCACTGTACTAGTCAGTGGGGGTGGTAGACACCCTTGAGTGAGCATGTGTACTGTGTGGCCATCACATTCAAAATGACTGAGTGAGTAGAACAATGAATCTGCATCAGATTTTGCATTAAGCTTGAACATTCCTACATGGAAACTCTTCAGATGATTCAGAAGGGTATAGCTATGGGCAACTGGTGATTGGCAGCTTCATCACGACAGTGCGCCCACTCATGTGTTACATCTGGTGCAGAGTTATTTGGCAAAACATCAAATCACCCAGGTGACTCAGCCCCACTGCAGTTCAGATTTGGTGCCCTGCAACTTCTGGCTTTTTCCAAAACTAAAATCACCTTTGAAAGGGAAGAGATTTCAGACTGTCGACTAGATTCAGGAAAATATGACAGGACAGCTGCTGGCGATAAGAACTGTGTGAGGTCCCAAGGTGCCTACTTTGAAGGGGACTTAGGTGTCATTGTTCTATGTACAATGCTTCTTGTATCTTATATCTTTTTCAATAAATGTCTCTTTTTGATATTGCATGGTTGGATAATTTCTGGACAGACCTCATATGTCCAAACCCATGGAATATACAATACCAAGAATGAATTCTAATGTAACCTGGATGTGTCAATGTGGGTTCATTGATTGTAAACAAATGTACCACTCTGGTAGGAGATGTTGCTAATGAGGGATGCTGTGCATGAGTAGGGCGGGGCATATGAGGTAAACATGTACTTTCTCACTTTTGCTGTGAATTTAAAACTGCTCTAAACAATAACATCTTGAAAAAGAAGACATGATTCAGAAAACCTAAAAAATAAACTATAGAATAGGAGAAAATACCTATAAAACATACTTGATAAAGGATTTAAGTATACATAAAAAATCTTAAAGCTCAATAATAAAAAACAATTTAATTTTTTAAATGGGTAGAAGATTTGAAGACATTTTGCCAGTGGTTATATATGGGTGTACAGATGGCAAATAAGCACATGAAAAGTTGCTCAACATCATCGTCCTTGGTGAAATGGAAGTTAAAACCACAGTGAGATACTGTGGTCTTGCACACCTAATATATATGACTAAGATAAAAAAGACTGAAAATAACCAAGCATTGGTGAGGATGTGTAGAAATTGCAACTCTCATTCAAGAGAGTTTTTTCATTTTTTATCAATTTTTAATCAGTCGGGCTTTTTGTGTTATATGTAAGAAATTTCTGCCTAGCCCAGGGTCACAAATGTTTTTTCTGTGTTTTAGTTTAGAAGTTTTATAGTCTTTGTCTTGTACATGTAAATCTGTGATCTGTTTTGAGTTAATTTTTGCAACACTGCTGGTTGGAATGTGAATGATACATCCACTTTACACTTAGAGGAACCGTTTACAGTTCCTAAAAATGTGAAACTCAGAGTTACAGAGGACTCAGTAGTTTCTCTCCTAGGTTTGTATTAAAGGGAATTAAAAACATATGTCCACACAAATACCTGTACATGAATGTTCATAGCAGAATTATCAGAAATAGCCAAAAAAATGGAATTAACCCAAATGTCCAGCTGTGGGTGAATAAACAAAATGTGGTATTTTCATGCAATGGAAAGGACCTAACAATAAAAATGTAAGTACTTATTAACAGATGCAACTGCAAGGATGAATCTCAAAAACATTGTGGTAGGCCCTGGCTGGGTAACTCAGTTGGTTAGAATTTCATCCTGAGATGCCAAGGTTGTGGGTTTGATTCCTGGTCAGGGCACATGCAAGAATCAACCAATGAACAACTAATTGATGTTTCTCTCTTTCTCTGTCTCCCTCTCTCCCCTTATCTCCTTTTCTCTCTGTTTCTAAAATCAAGAAATAAAAATTAAAAAAAGTATATTACGGTCAAGTGAAAAACACCAGACACAAAAGATTACATATTGTATGATTTATATGAAATTTCTAGATTAGGCGAAACTATAGAAACAGAAAACAGACTGACAGTTGCCTGAGTTGGGGGCGAGAGTGAGGATCAACTGCAAAAAGTCATGAGAAAAAATTTTGGGCTGATGGAAGCATTACAAAGAGTGTGGTGATATGCGTAACTCAGTGAATTTACTAACAACTTACGGAGTTGTTTACTCTAATGGGTGAATTTTATATATAAGTTTCTTCAATAAAACAAGCACTTATGAATTTAAAAACAATTCTGGGGCTTAATAAAAATATGAATTTATGAGTCTATACTGATAATAAGCCAATAAATAAATGCAGATGAAGGAAGGGCTGTTAGAATGAAATAAAAGGCCAGTGGGTAAATAAGTGCAAGGAGTGGTGGAACTGGAAAATCAGCATTTTGCAGCCATTTAGAATTAGAGATTTAATCAATTAAGAACCATCAATTGATGCTAAATCTTAGACATTCTGATTAGGAGCAGGATATTTTCATGGTCTGGAAGTATCTCCCTCAGATTGCTAAGAGTTACAAAAAGAAGGTAGTACAGAAATCAGACATCTAGACCAGGGGATCAAAAATAACCACTAATGAAGGGCATGTGGACATCGCGTACCACTAGTTGTTGACACTTTGAGGACACATCAGCATCTAAGAAGTATTTCTCCTGAGGATGCATAACCTGAATTTAACCATGAAGAAACATCAGGCAAACCTCAAAGGAGGACTGTTGGGTAGGCTGTATTAAAAAATATCAATGTTATAAAAGACAAAGGAAGTATGGAAATGTTTCAAATTAAAGAAGGCTAAAGAGACATAACAATGAAATGCAATACCTAACTTAGAATGGATCCTGAGCTGGAGAGAGAAAAATATGTTGTAAAGGACACTATTAGGTCAGATGACAACATTGGAACATGAGCAGTAGATTAAAAAAAATTAGTGTTACCAAAGTTGATAACTGCATTGAAGCTATATAAGAGAATAACCTAATTCTTTTTTTAAAATAATTTTTTATCCTTACCGAGAATATGCATATTGATTTTAGAGAAGAAAGGGGTCGGGGGATTAGAATGAGAGAGAGAAAAATTGATTGGTTGCCTCCTGTTGCACCCCAACTGGGATTGTACTTGCAACCTAGGTATGTGCCCTGCCTGGGGATCGAACCCTTAACATTCTGATGCATGAGATGATGCTCCAACTAATTGAGCCACCTGGCCAGGGTGAGAATAACCTAATTCTTAACATACTTTGAAACATTTAGGGATAAAGGGCCATGATATATGTAATTTACCCTCTGACTAAGTTTAGGAAAAAATTGAGTGTGTAAAGAGAGAACTTGTGTGAACACCACAAGGAAGAAGTAATGCAAACTCTTAACAATAGACAAAAAGTATATAGTTGTTCTTTGTGCCATTCTTATTGTTGCAACTTTTATGCAAGTTCAAAATTACCTCCAAATAGTTTAAAAAAAACTTGTAAAAAAGTGCTTTGACTTCAGGTTCAGAAGTTTTTGTTTTTTTGTTGTTTTTGTTTTTTTGATATGTATGTGGTGGGGATGGTGGTGGTGGCTCTTTTCTTTTTTATTTATATTCAGCTATTTTAAAGTATATTGTAGATGTTTTGGGGGAGTTGTGAGAGAAAGGAGGTGGGCATATTTTAGTCAGCTTGTTTGAAGTTCATAATTTAATAAGTGAGATTGAATACTAAATGTAGACTAAGCCTGTGTGTTAATAATTAGCCCCAAAATGCTCCAATAGTTGTATCTGTGCTTATTGCAGTTTTTTTTTTTGTTGTTGTTGTTTTTTAAGTATCTGAAAAATGGCTGATAATTTGGATAAATTTATTGAAGAGTGCAAAGCCAAACTGGCCAAAGACAAAGCAGAATTGGAAAGCGATCCACCTTACATGGAAATGAAGGTAAGGTTAAGCATTTTCTTCCAACCTGTTTCATTAAAATTGGTTTCGAAGGTTAACCCTGTTTAAATGCAAGCATCCTCTTCTCTGAGTTGACTCTTTACTTTCATACTGTAGGGTGGCTGTGCTGACTCTGGACAAGGTTTCAGTGATTTAAATGCAGTGTTTTGTTTGTGTTGTTTTGTATCTCACAGTTTCTCCTTCCCTTATTAGAGTTTTAGTTAATTCTGTATGTGCTTCATAAAACGATTAAGAGACTACCTCCAGCACAAGGAACTTCTAGAGTAGAAACAATAGATATAGAAGCAACTTTTCATTCTGTGTGGAAAAGTTCCGTATTTTAATGAATCATTGTTTTAACATTTTTTGAAGCCTACAAAAGTGAATTTATTAGGATAGTATATTGATAGTATTTGTTTTATTGTATACTTTTCCGAATATAAATTTGTTAAAATGTTTCCGAAAGCAGTTCAGAAAAAACTTTCTTAAACTTTCCTATTTTTGTTGGAAGTGATTCAACAAATTTTAGCAAATACTTCCTAAGACTCTACTAGGTACTGTGCTAGGCTCTAGCAATACAGCACCAATCTAGACAGATGTGGCACCTTTTCTCATGGGCTCAGTACATGTAATAAGATAGAGGATGTAGATTAATCTGTGCCACACGGTCCACTGTAAGGAGGGTAATCACATGTATTGGTTTGTCCAAGACAGTCCTGGTGTACCTGTTGTCCCAGTGTCTCATCTGGTTTAGCATTTGTCCTGGACAAAGGCATCTTGGTTGAGATGAGGAATACTACGGGCACCCTAATTATGTAGGAACTTACATAGTTAACATTTATTGTGTGCAAAGTATGGATGAGGCCAAGTCTTACGCGGTTACTTGGGATTTCACATGAGTCTATGAGATAAGTACTGTTATTATTATCATTTTGCAAATGAGTAAACTGTGGCATGAAGAAGTTAAGTAATGTGACTAAAGCGATGGTTAGCAGAAGGGGGCTTTGATCCCTGGCACCCTGAATCCTGTGCTGATTCTCTTAACTACCTTTCTAGGTTGTCTGTCTGTCAAAATACCTGCCACATACAAAGAATTGTGCAAAAGACATATATTCTCATTTAATGATGATATCCCTGTGAGATAGATGGAATTTTTTTTTTTCCAGATCAGGAAAGTGAGGCTGAAAGGGGTGAAGTCATTTGTCCAGGTGCACACAGTGGTGGATTCAGTGGTGCATCCAGCTCCACGGTCCGTGTTCTTAAGCGCTCTCCAGTACTTAGGACTGGCTTACAGTGTTTAAGTACAGCTTTATTATAATTTCTAATATTAAATAGCACACAGATAATAACCTGTAAGTCTTAGTTAAAGTATCACCTGCTCAGTGAGGCCTTGTAGTATGTCCCCCATCATTTTTGGGCCTCTATACCCTGCTCTGTTTTTTTCCATAGTCCCTCTCTACCACTTGACATATTTCATAGAGTGAGTATGTATTATGATTTTTATTTGTCTCCACAGTAGTTTGTAAGCTCCGTGATGGCACAGATTGTTATAATTTTTTTCACTCATGTATTTCCAATGCCTGGGACAGGGCCTGGCAAGAACTCAAGTGCCTGTTGATAAGTGAATGAGCTAAATATTAGAACATTTATCACAGTGTTAAATGCTTTGGTTAATTCTACAAACTTAAATTTCTTTTAGGATATACCATGTAATTTTGTCAACTTGTTTAATAAAAGTACTGAGATAAATTTTCTATTTTGTAGGGTTTTTTTCCCTTCTGCTTTTGTAAATATTACATCTCTTTCAGGGAAAGTCATCAGAGAAACTTTCTGAAAACAGTAAAATATTAATCTCCATGGCTAAGGAAAACATTCCACCAAACAGTCAACAGACCAGGGGTTCCTTAGGTATGTCATTAGGTGTGCTAAATTGATTTTAAGATATTCCTAGTAGACTGTTGTGAAAGAGCTTTGTCTTGTCAGAAAAAAAAGATATTCTTGGAATCCCGGTAACTCTTTCCTTTCTCAAATCTTACGTGTGACAGATGGACTACATGTGGACTATAACACATACTGAGAACCTTGTAACTTTTAAAATGTTATTGCCATTATTATGATTTGTGGAAATTATAGCAGTAAGTATAACTAATTAAAAATTAATAGAAAAACCTGAATAGAGTTTGTGTGCATGAGAGAGAGTGAGTGAGCAAGAGAAAGTATGTTAATTATTGAATAGAAATGGTGGACTTTTATTTATAAATCAAAGAAGTATGCTTGATGGATTCAAAATGCTGTTTGGTGAAAGACCATTTTAATGATTGATGACTGTATTGGAATTTTAAAGAAGTTAATACTGCAGCCATACTAATTCTTTGATTATGGTCTGGTACGACAGTATTTGGAAACTGTAAATTACCTGTTCCCTGAGAGGAAAACTGAGCGTGTTGGGAGGCGGCATCATTGCTGCATGTGTTTTTTCTTCTCTTTGACACAACAGAGCATCCTTTGTGACTGCGTAACTAGAGCTAGGGAACTGGCTGCTAGTTATTACGCTTCCTGTCTCTACGTTATCAGACTAAAAGCAAAAATGAGGTACTTAGAATAGTGTTCTTCCTGTCTCTCGTTCCTTCCTCATACTTAGACATTCATTCATATATTCATTCACACCTTTATTCAGTGAACATTTCTGGGTACAAGTTGTGTGTCAGGCATTATGAGATTGAATAAAGCATGGACTAGGCTTCAGGGGATTTTATAGTTCCTTTGTGGTACTCCATTCTCAAAGTAAGAATTACAGTGTTCTCTTATTAAGCTTCAATTCTGAATCTTTAAAAATAAAGTTTAGATTCCTTTGTGAGGAAAAAATGCCTTTCTGAAATGAGTTAAAATTCCAGGCATATGGAATGCTTCAGATTTCTTTTGGAAAGAGAGCTGGGAACCTCAGTGAGAGGTGTCCTCAGGAATCCTCTGTTATACCCTTATTCAACAGGATTTAAGGAGGCCAGAAATGTCTATAAAAAGAATTCCAGAGTGTTTATCGTGGAAAGTGGAATTTAGCATTGCAGAAAAATCAGTAGACATTCACTTACATTTACACTACTTCAGCCTTTTTGTCTCTAAAATATTTCCGTGACGTAATAAAGCAGTGATATGACACATGCATGCTAAGCGCCTATCATTTAGCTGCACTGTGAAGACTAGGCAAAAAAAAAAGTATCACTACTTTTTATTAGTTCATATTGCAGTCAGTTACTTTATCTATATTGGTTGTAGCTAACTCTCCAAGGAAAATTTTTATTTTGTTTAGAAAAGATAATTTTTTATACTCTAGTATTACATAGTAGGACAAAAAAAAAGTAGGGGGCTTCAGAAATCAAATACTTATCTGATATCTGTGCTTTCTGACATAGTATTTTATTATTTAAAATATTTGAAAAGTGTGTGATGTGATTATAATAGCTTTATTAAGGTATCTATGGCATAGCGTAAAGTTTACCCATTTAAATTGTGCAATTTAGTGGTTTTTAGTGTATTTATAAGTTGTGCAGCTATGACTCATGTCATCACCCCAAAATGTAATTTTAGTTTTGAACTCTGTGTAAGGAAACACTGCTGAAAATTGAAGTTTTTCTTAAAAAATTATCTTTTTACAGAGTTTTTGTTTGGGATGATGAAATGGATAGTGGTGAGGTGACTTCCAGTCAAGATGGAGGTGTAGGTAAATTCGGCCTGCCTCTTAGCACAACCATAGCAAAATTACAGCCGAACTACAGAACAAATACCACTCAGAACTGTCAGAAAATTGAGCTGTATGGAACTCTGACAACTAAGGAATTAACGAAACCACATTTGTCCAGATGGGTAGGAGGGGCAGAGATGCGGAGACACAGAACAGGCTGGTCCCATACCCACGTGTGGTGGATATAAATCGAGGGGATATCTTGGGAGTGAGGGAATCCAACCCCATACCAGACTGCTCAGCCCAGCATTCCATTGCCAGGAAGATAAGTCCCCATAACTTATGGCTGTAAAATGCATGGAGCAGTTGGGGTGGTGGAAGAAACTGCAGGATTCTCAGGTGTCTCTTTCTGGGGGGCCCTGCACATAGACTTGCTCAGGCATTCCCACTGGGCTCCAGCACTGGTGAAGCACCTTTGGGGCACTAGTGGCATATGGGGAGGAACTGAAGTGTCTGGCATCAGGGCGAGACCTGGGGCACAGCTTTTTCCAGCATAGAACTGCAGGCAGCAGCCACTGTTCCTTTCCTGAGCCTTCCCCCCCTACAGAGCCCAGTGTGGTGGCACAATATCTGAGACTCTTATCATTCTGACTCACATAGCCCTATCTTGATGATTAACTAAGGCTCCGCCCCATTCCAAGTACCAGCCCACCCAAGCTGGTAACAGTGGCTTTTGCATAAGAATGGCTACGTTAGACACAGACTTCAGACTTTCCTAAATCTCAAACAAGTATCAGCTGAGTCAAGCATCTGTCCCTCTCTCTGTGTGGCCCCAGGCCCGGCACCAGCAGCAGCCATCTGCAGATTGCTTTATAGGTTACACCAAGAGACACCAGACAGAATGCAGGTGGTAGTTGATACTGGCTTGTACCACTGGGAAAACCACAGAGCCTGTGCACCCAGTGGATACTTACATACCACATTGGATCACCAAAACCCAACCAACTCCACCAACCATGGGGGGAGGAGATTGGTGGCCTGTGGTCACAGCCAGTCCTACCAGCTGTCTGGCTTGGGTAAATCCCTCCAATTGACCTGCTGACAGCAATTAAGACTCAGTTACAAGGGGTGGGGGTACTCAGTCAACACATAGGGCACACCTCCAGTACGCAGCGCAGCTTGGGGGATGGGGGATGCTGTGCCACTGTTCTACAGGACACCTACTACATTAGGCCATGCTACCAAGACACAGAGTCAAACCAAGTCTACCTAATACATAGAAACAAATACAGGGAGGCTGCCAAAATGAGGAGTCAAACATGGCCCAAATGAAAGAACAGAACAAAACTCCAGAAAAAGAACTAAACGAAATGGAAAAAAAAAAGCAATCTATCAGGCGCAGAATTGAAAACACTGGTTATGAGGATGTTCAAGGAACACAGTGAGTACTTCAACAGTGTAAAAATGATCCAGTCAGAAATGAAGGATTATTTGAAATAATGAACACTAATTGAAATAAAGAACAATTTATAGGGAATCAACAGCAGAGTGGATGAACCTAAGAATCAAATCCATGATTTGGAACACAAGGAACCAAAAGACATCCAATCAAAACAGCAAGAAGAAAAAATCCAAAAAACAAGGATAGTATAAGCAGCCTCTGGGACAATTTCAAGTGTTTCAACATACACATCATAAGAGTTCCAGAAGGAGAAGAGAAAGAGCAAGAAACTGGAAACCTATTTGAAAAAATAATGGAAGAAAAGTGCCCTAATTTGGTGAAGGAAATAGACATGCAAGTCCAGGAAGCACAGAGAGTCCCAAACAAGATGGATGCAAAGAGGCCCACAACAAGACACATCATAATTACAATGTTAAAGATTAAAGACAAAGAGAAAATCTAAAAGCAGCCAGAGAAAAGCAGACAGTTACATACGAAGGAGTTCCTGTTAGACTGTCAGCTGATTTCTCAAAAGAAGCTTTGCAGGCTAGAAGGGACTGGCAAGAAGTATTCAAAGTAATGTAAAACAAGAATCTATGACCTAGATTGTTTTACCCAGCAAAGCTACCAGTTAGAATTGAAGGGCAGATAAAGTGCTTCTCGGGCAAGAAAAATCTAAAGGAATTCATCATCACCAACCCATTATTATATGAGATGTTAAAGGGACTTATTTAAGAAAAAGAAGATAAAAACTATGAACATTAAGATGTCAATAAATACATAACTATCAACAATTGAATCTAAAAAACAAACTAAGCAAACAAGCAGAACAAAAACAGAATCAAGATACGGAGAACATAGGGATGGCGGTCAGTGGGGATGGGTCTGGGGGATGGGGGAAAAGGATCAGGGATTGAGAAGTACAAATTGGTAGTTACAGAATAGGCAGGGGGATATTAAGAACAGGTATAGGAAAGGGAGTAGCCAAAGAACTTATATGAATGACCCATGGACATGACCAAAGGAGGGTGGATCGCTGGAGGAAGTTGCGGGTGCCTGGGGGAGCACAAAGGGAGAAAAATTGGGGCAACTCTAATAGCATAAAGTATATAAAAAAATGAAATGGTGGTTGCACAACGTTTTGAATGAACTTAATGACACAGAATTATATGTTTAAAGTAATTAAAGTAAATTTTATATTATGTAATATAAAATGTTTGCACACTAATAATTAATATCTGTATTTATGTGAAATCAGAATTGGTGGCTTAACTTTGAAAGTTTTTGGAAATTTCAGTTTGAGCTATGTATGGTCCTAATTTTTCTCAAACATGTTACAGCAAGGATGTTCTTATTGATTAAAAATCATGGTATTAATTTTTGGACTTAAAGCAGACATTAACAATGTTGTAGGTATTTTTGTAGAATTATCAGTGTATTAACTGAAATAAAGCTTTTCTTTGCTTTAATTTTGCTGTCCTTGATAAAGCAAGATACCACGCAGTACAGAACCGTTATCTAAAGGGGGAAGGAGTAATATGAAACACACAAGAACATGCAGGCACACGATAGTGAAAAGAGTCTATTTGTAGATGCATAAAAAGTCTCTGGAAGGAGTGAAAAAAAACAGGCATGCTGGTTGTTCTGGGCAGGAGAGCAGGGTATCTGGGGTTCATGGGTGGAAGTGATGTTTTCCAATATATGGGTATGTATATTAACTGTTGAAACATTTTAAACAAAAAAAGCTTTTTTTATCCTGATCCTAGTCTTCAGAATGAACATGACTATATTCCTTCCTACTGTGCTTTGTTACAGGAGATTGTAATTGAAATTGAGATTGGTTTGAAAATGAGCTACATTACTTTAAGAAGTTGTTTTCTTTCTAGGACTTGATTATGGATTGAGTTTACCACTTGGGGAAGACTATGAACGGAAGAAACATAAACTGAAAGAAGAATTGCGGCAAGATTACAGACGCTATCTTACTCAGGTAGGCTTCTGTAAATTAGTTGAGTTTTACGTTTCAGAAGTCATGTCCTAAATTTGTTTTCCTAAGATTTAGTTATATGTATTAATTTTTAGGTTTTCAGTGGTATCAGCAATAGGATGTTGTAAAAAAAGTTGAGTAATGTATATGACATTGACAGAGAAAAAGATTGTGTTGAAAACTGGTGCCATGGAGTAGTAGACTCTCGATTTTTGGAGTAGGGCAGTGGTTTCTAATTTTAAATGGAATCATAAATTCTTGTTGTTTATGTTTTCCATAAAATTATGGTTTAAGATAGCCCAGTTAGGATTTCCTAGTCCTCTATTCCCCCAGCTATGTATTAAAATAACGCATGGAGTTCTAGTTGCTAATTATTTTCCTATGAACTAAGTTTATAAAACTTTATTTAACATATTAAATCACAGTCTTTGCTTTATGATTTAATCTGTGTACTTAAGCAGAACTCTTAAGTGTATTTTGTTAAATTATATAATAGCAAAATTAAAGATTTGTTTTCGGTTTAAAATGCAATTTACATTTTAGGTGTTAAAATTATTTTAAACAAGCATGATGTTTGTAGTCATCCTAGGATATTCTTTATTTTTTTGACTACTTTATAATGCTCGTTCCAAATTTCTAAGATCTCTTTTGTTCTGATTTGTACATGATGAGAAAGGACTTTGAATATATTTTATCAATGGTTTGTTTCCCTTTAGGGTATTACAGAAGCAAAGAGAAAGGTAGGCTTGCTTGCAAAATGTTCTCCTGTAGATTTTTTTTTTAGATCTAGTAGCTTGCAGTCATTGGCACCTTCGATACTGCTGTTCTCCTATGAGAAAAATAGCTCTATTGTGATTTTGAGAGTTTTGAATGGTACCTTTTTGTATTTTTGCATTTATTTAGTGAGATGACATTATAATTTTTCTTTAATTCAGTTAAGCATTCTCTTTGATGCTTCGCATTTGTTTTTGTTGCTTTCTTATGTTATCCTTTAGAAATATTCCACATCTGTTGTGAGTCCATTTGTTTTCATCATGCCAGCTTTGTTCTTCTAATTATGCTATAGTCACATTAAGATTAATAAAATAATAAGATATTCAAGATATTCTAAGATGTTTTTGAACTACACATTGTCAGGGTTTGGATCACTTGATATTTTTGTATCCAAACATATGGATTGCATTTGTAAATTTATATTGTAAAACAAAGACAAAGAATTTTATAGTTATGATTTTATAAAACTTTTAAAAAAGAATCTCACACATTCATTCATCATTTAACCAACACTTTTTAAACACCATGAAAAATTAGATATGCATCCTGTCTTTCAGGGACTTAGAATCTAGCTGTGGGGATAACATTCAAGCAGTTCAGAAAGTGGCAACTTGAACAAGAAGGATAGAATGATTAAGAAAGGCCTCACTTTGGTATTTTGTAAGACATTATGGGATAGGTAGAATTGGATGTTAGAGGGCGAATCGATTGGGGAGAGGAAGTTTTTCAGATAGCGAATATAGAGTAAAGGTGAATTTGTGGCGTAGAGCTTAGTTCTGTGTGAATGAGGCATATTAGGATTACCAGCCTGACTGAGTTGGATTCTTTCTGGGAGTAGTAAGAAGTAATGATGTTGTTACAGAAAATCGAAATGACCAGACACCGGAGGGGTTAAGAGCACGATCCTTTATTCACGCGTGGTCCCAGAGGAGTCCAACTCCAAATTCTGGGCCCTGAACAAAGGGGTTACAGGGTTTAAATACTTTATCTCTATGTGGCTACGTGGCAGAAGCGAGATACAGAAGCGGAATGCAGAGGAATGCAGGGGAATGCAGGGGTTAATTCAGATTTCTTCATTTGGTTAGTCAGCACTCTATGTTTTGACTGGAGCGGGCCTAGCACCTTATCTCCTGGCTGGCTCACTGGCTGGCCTTGCCGTTTACACTAGGGGAGGGGGACCCTGTGCTCTGGCCTTGCCGTTTGAACTGGGGGAAGGGGGATCCTGTGCTAAGGCCTACTGGGTTTAAGTCATTTTTGTATATCAATGTAACGACAAAGGATAGGATCCAGTAGAAGTCAGTTGGGTGTTTTTACTTGGTGTGTGAAAGGCAGTGGTGAAACACTTACTTCCTGAAGCAGCCTGTGACACGGAGCTTGGTAGCTGCTTTCCACAGTTAGTTCTGCAAGTTAGAGACTCTTACCTTATTGTCCCAAATCAGTACTAAATCAGTACTGATCTCTTCCATTAATTTGTAGTCTATTTTCTATTCTGCTTTCCAGAATGACCCTGCCCTTTACTGATTTAAATACCTCAGTGTCTTTTCACTGTCTTAAGGATAAAAATTCGAATTCTGTAGGATGGCACTTGAGGGCTTTCATGTTCCAGCCTGCCTCCCTGGCCTTATACCTCGTTATCCTACCCGCTCCCCTCTTTATTGGGTTGGGTTTTCCTCCGATGGCTGCAATTTTCACTTGTAGATTTTACATTTCTTCATAGGTGTATGATTTTAAAAAAGAACAGTGGTGGGAGGCACAAGAAGAACTTGCCTTTGTGAAAAGAGATCAAGGAGTACAGATGTTTAAGTTCAAAGTGACGGGCAGGAGTTTTTGGTATTGGTTATCAAGAATGCAGCTGTGGTAGAGGAACAATAGTTCCCTACTATGAAAGAGACAGTTTTGGTTGACATCTGAGAAAGTGGGAGGGAAAGGAAAGCAAAGGAAAGAGAAAGTGGCACAGGATGTAGGGAGGTGGCTCCAGTGGTTTCATTGACACTGGGGTTATGTACATTTTCCAAGGCCTGTTCTTTCTGTATTTCTTGTACAATCTAGGCCTGTAGATTGCATGGATATTACTAAAGATTGGGGAGAGCAAGTTTTTCAGATAGCGAATATAGAATAAAGGTGAATTTTTATCCTTAAGACACTGAAAAGACACTGAGGTATTTAAATCAGTAAAGGGCAGGATCATTCTGGAAAGCAGAATAGAAAATAGACTACGAATTAATGGAAGAGATCAGATAAAAAATCTGTAGTACTGATTCCTAAGTCAGTACTGATTTAGGAATCAGTATTACAAAATCTTTAAATTTCGTCAACGAGAACCATGAAAATATACAACTACCCTCTCTACCATCTCCTTTCATATTTTTAGAATAAAAGACACTTGACCATCTAACAGTACAGAAAGGACATATTTTCTGAAGAATGTTGTTAAATTGAATCAGTAAATTTATAGTTTCAGCCCAGGTCTCTCTTCTGAACTTTGAAGTTTTCTATATGGCGGCCTATATGACATTTCCACTTAGAAATCTAATGGATGTCTTAGGTTGAACATGTCTACAAGGGAATGCCAGATTTCTGTTTTCCCACTCCTGTTACCTGGAAACCGGGACTGCCTGTAGCCAGTTCTTTTAATTTCCTTATTATGTTATAGCACTTATCACTTTCTAATGTACCTTTGTTTTTATTATTTTTTGTCAGTTTCCCATGCTTGCATGTAAGCTTCAGCAAGGCAGGAATTTTATCTGTTCTCTTTACCGGTGAATCTCAAGTATATCAAACAGTTTGGGACATTGTAGACACTCAATATTTATTGAGCAAATGAGTGAATGACTAAAATTCAGCTTTTTGCAACACTCACTGTATTGCCCTTATTGTTTGTGTTTTTCATTTTATGAAAAATTTCAAACATCATCCTGGACCTGGATTGAGAGTGGGGAATTGCTCAGTGAAGGAGTGATACACACTCGCTCTCTCTTCCTAGGGTTAGAACTTAAATGTGTTTTTTTGTATAACTCTACAAAATGATTAAGTTTACAGTGTATTTTAGTATATAGAGACTGCCATATTATTTGGTATATATGGTAACTGTTATATTATTTGGTATATATGGTAACTGTCATATTATTTCCCTTGACAAATAAATTTAGAGTTCTGCCAACTTTCAAATTAGCTTTTATAGCACAAATTAAGTTATTCATAAATTTAGATTTAATGAAACATCATTAATTTAGTTTTATTAATCTTTCTGTAATGTTTTGAAAATAACTTTATTGAAGCTGTTAGTACATTGTTTGGTAGTTTGTTTACGTGTTTATATACATGTTTGTTTCCCTGACTGAACTGTAAATCTCTTGAGTATAGGCAACATATATTCTTTGTCTCCCAACCACCTTAAAAAACTGAAAACTATTAGATGGTCCATAATTGCTTGTTTAATGAATAAATGAGAGGCATGGAACTGGACAGGTTAATAACTATTGATTTTTTAATCCTCATAACCTATTCATATAAATGACATCCCTGTTTTATAGACAAAGAAACTGAGGCAGAGAAATTAAATAACTTATTCCAGATTATATACTACTGGGGATTGTGTAAATTTGTTTACTAATTCCTTGTGTTTGCTTTATAGTTATTCAAAGAGATATTACATTTTTTATCTTCCTGGATCCTTATACCAGTTTCAGTAGGCAGAGCAGATACCACCCCATTTTACAGAAGAAGAAAGTCTGGGTCAGGGAGGTTAAGTGACTTGCTCAGTGTGGCACGACTGAGAAGTGTTGGGGCTACTCCTACGCCTAGTTTTTTTGGCTTCTTGTCTGATGCTCTCTCTACTACACTGTATTACCTAAATGTGCACTGAACAGAAATGGGGGACACATAAAGAAACAGTCTTCAGCCTGGCTGATGTAGCTCAGTGGATTGAACGCGGGCCTCTGGACCAAACAACCGCAGTTTGATTCCCAGTCAGGGCACATGCCTGGGTTGCAGGCCAGTTCCCAGCAGGGGGTGCATGAGAGGCAACCATACATTGATATTTCTCTCCCTCTCTCCTTCTCTTCCCCTCTAAAGATAAATAAATAAAATAAAAAAAACTCTTAAAATTAAAAAAAAAGTCTTCATAGTTTATATCTTCTGGTGTTTTAGTAGCTATCCATTTCATAATTGCAGAAAAAATAGAAAGAAACATTAACACAGCATGCATAGGATATTTGTGAGGAAGTTTAAATTTTCCATAACAAAAGAATAGTAGGGCATTGAGAATGAATGATATGTGCTTAGAAGAGAAATATGAGTTAAGAAAGTTTCTTTTTTGTCTCATACTTTATAAAATCACCTTGAATCAATAGTTATGTATTAAAAATGAAAATAAAGACCTGATTCTCGTCTTCACAGAGTTGTTGATTGGAGGAAAATTCTTTTTTTCTAATATGATGTATATAGTTTCTGTCTTCATCTCCATTTCATTCCTTTGCTCTGCATAATGTAATAGCTTAGAATATCAAACTTAAAGACAGTTTATGAAACATATTTTACAAAGGCAATTAGGTAATATGTTTTTTTAATGTGTATATATACAGAAAAATTTTCTATCCACGAGTGAAACAGATCCATCTACTCTGGGAGTTTCTCTTCCTATTGGTGACAGGTTATCTGCCAAGGTAGGTGGATAGGAGTAGTTATTCTGGGTAGCAGTTTTATGAGGGATCAAAATTATGAAATAACATATTCCTGATTTAAATTCAAACAGAAGATTATATCAGTTTCTATACTTGAAATGTATATATTTTCCAAAAGTCTATAGAGTCTCTAATTGTACTGTTTAAATTTTTCGAACGTTACATTTGTAACCATGTGATGTGATATATTTCTTTAATACGTCGATCAATTGAATATGCAGCACTAGTTCCTGAGCTATGAAGTTTATGCTCTGTAACACAGTGAGATGAGTGGAAAGTATTCTGAGCTTTTATGTAGGGTGAGGGTGTGGGGAGATTGGGAAGTCTATTTCTGTCGCTTCACAAATACATGTGTATATTCTTTAGAGGTTTCAAAAGAAGCTTTACATTATATTTTACTGACTATAATAATTTAACCTTTTTATGTTTAAAATACAATGAAGATCTGTCATTGGCCAGTGTGGCTGAGTTGGTTGGAGCATTGTCTCTTAAATCAAAGGGTCCCAGGTTTGATTCCCAGTCAGGGCATATGTGTAGGTCACAGGTTAGGTCCTCAGTCTGGGTGTGTAGGAGAGGCAACCTATTGATGTTTCTCTTCCCCATTGATGTTTCTCTCCCCCATTGATGTTTCTCTCTCTCTCTCTCTCTCTTCCTTCCCCTCTCTTTAAAATCAATAAGCATGTCCTCGAGTGAGGATGGATGGATGGATGATACATACATATATACATACATACATACATACATACATACAACCAGAATCCTTCTTTAGCCTGGGAAAGAATGGTTGGCAGCAGGTCTTTAGGGAGGGGGATGAAGGGTGGGAGCAGGAGATTGCCCTGAGAAGGAAAGAAGGAAAGTTACCTGGTCAGATCTCCTTGAGAACATGCTAATGGACAGATTTCCTAGCAAACACATTATGTGTTTAGTAGTGGGAAAGATTTATTTATGATGCTTTTGACATAGTGCACCTGGATTGTATAGGATTGCTGTTGGTAAGCAAGCCTAGAATCCACGGATCTATGGGGCATGGCTCCTTGGAAAATGTAATCTGAACTGTACAACTACTGGACTGTGAAATGGAGATGTTTCACAACCGAAGCAGCTCCCTTTTACTAGAGACCTCATGTTAATCTGGACCTAAGTATGTTGTACTGCATGTCTTAACATGACAAGGGGAATTGCATTGATGATCTATAACTTCCTGCTTCTCTTGTGCCCTGCAACTACACTGTCCTTGAAATTATTAGTAAAACATGATTGTGGGCAAGATTTCTGATTTGTGTGTCTGATTTAACATGAAGATACTTCTTCCTGAAATTGAAGTTAACATTGTCTTTTGGTGTCTATTTCAAGGAAAGATTGAAACTTGAACGCAACAAAGAATACAATCAATTTCTCAGGGGTAAGGAGGAATCCACTGAAAAGTTCAGACAGATAGAAAAGAGTACTGAGGTAGGTATTGCTTTTAAATTAAATCTTTAACACTACAAGATGAATATTTTGTACTTACTTGAAATATTTTTATGTTAGACATATCAATCAGTTTTTAATGTGTTATTTAAAAAAATAAGCCGAATTGTACTAAACATAGGATATTTAAATACTTAGTTTTGTAAGTGGTTTTGTCTCATGTTGAAGAACTTAACCATACTTTTTAACTTCATTTTAATTTTAGAGATTGGTTTTAAGTTATTTTGTCTATTTTAAGTGTTTTCTGTATTGACAGTTTCTAGCTATGTAATATTTTTTACAAATTTAAGGATGGTTAATATTATTAGGGCCAAAAAATTGATCATCTCCTTTCTTTGTGTTGAGAAAAAATTTTATTTGAAATATTTTGAAGCAATATTTAACTCCTAAAGTATGTTCAGTATCTCCTGGGGTAGGAATTGGCATTTAGTTTATTTTCTCTTTTTATAGCTACTTATCCATATTACTGTTGCCTGTATATTTGATAAATACTAAGTGTTATTAAATGATAAATTTCAGTGATAAATGATAGGTATCTCTTGTGGGTGATTTAGCCTTAGAGTTGAGATGATAGACTAAGGACCATTTGAGGGTTTAATTACCTTTTAAGAAATAACATCTCATTAAGATCTATTTCTTTCTTTTTTTTTAATTGACCAGCACAAAAGTCAAAGGAATAAAAAACCTATTAGTCAGGTTAAACCTGATTTACCTTCACAAATACAAACATCTTACCAAAGTTCAGAGGGTCCCAGGAGAGATGTCTTAACTCCTTCAGAGGCATATGAACAGCTTTTAAACCAAAGACGACTAGAGGAGGACAGATACCGACACCTCGATGATGAAATTGAGTTAAGGAATAGAAGAATCATTAAAAAAAGGAATGAAGAAGTGGACATTTCCAATAAAAAACATCAAAGGTATGCCAGCAAGGTGGACATCCCAGAAAGAAGATTTGACAGGTTTCATGAGCATCGTGTCTTGGACAGACGCTATCATAGACCAGACCAAGATCCTGAAGTAAGTGAAGAAATGGACGAGAGGTTTAGATATGAAAGTGATTATGATAGAAGACCTTTGAGAGTATATACAAGTGACAGGTATTTACAACTTCATTTTTATTTTCTTTACTTGCCTAGTATTATCGTTGTTACTTTTTATCATCATGTTAGGGAGAAACAGTTCCATTTGATTTACATATTTAATTCTAAGATGCTGTCAGCTTTAAGTTACACCATTATTTAACGTGCTCCTGGGGGAACAAAGAAAACACCCAGGATGGGGAGAAAAGGGCCCTGTCATAAAGCTGGAACACTGAAAAGCTACAACCTTTATGTAAAATTAAAAGGGAAGTGAACTTGCACACAGCAATGTACAGAAAAGAAAAACTTCCATGTCTCAAGTTTGGCACTGAGTAGAGGGAGTAAAACATAATTTCCTTGTGAATCGAATGGTCAGCCAGTACTGATTCAGATTTGCAGTCCAGATTCATGTTGCCAGTATTGTCCAAAAAAAAAAAATCCTTGGGAGAATTTGAGTTGTCTCACATTTATAGTGCCCCTAGGTGACTGGCAGGGGACAGTCACTCCTCTCTGCAATAACTCAGCCAAAAACCAGGTCGCGATGGCTAGTTTTAGATATTAGAACACGGGAAAAAACACCTTAAAGTAGATGACATGTTTATTCCTTTAATATTCTATGCTCTAAATCCTTTTATCAATATATTTCTTTGTTTTCAAGTTACTTATTGAACATTTATTTAAGTGAAATGGCACTAATTTTTTTTATCAGATTTTCACATGCTTTTCAGTTTCTTTGGATGATTGTTTTTGTAATGCTATTTGTTAATTTCTTATTTTTGTTTAGTCATTTGTCTTAATCCATAAAATTTGCTGTACTTTAACCTGACTTTAGATTTGGAGATAGAAATATGGCAGGGTCTCATATTCGTCATTGACTTACTAACTCGAAAGGGGTGAGTCTAAATTTGGAGCAGTTAAATGGGACTTGTTTAATTTATTTGTCCAAATAGATTTCTTTTTTTTATTGTTGACATCATTACAGATGTCCCCCATCCTCCCTCCTTAGATTACTTTTTAAAATATTTTAGGAAATTTTCTGAGATGTAATGCTGCATCTTCAGTATTCTAATTATTGGTAATAATACAAAAGATTTACAGTTTTTTGTCTTCTCTTTATTCCATAGCTGTTATGTTCTGCTCACCCAAGTTTTTAAATATTTACTCTGATTTAAGTAATTTGAGTGAAGGATTAGAATTTCGCAATGCCAACTATAATTGTCTCTGATTTGAATCTACTTGTTTGTACTTTAGAAAATGCTCCAAATCCTTTGTTGTGTTATATTTGAAAATGTTTATATCAGAAGGTAGTCAAAGGCTGCCTAATGTAAAAAGCTCTCAGTTGGGGAACTACAGGTAATCTTGGACTCTGGGTGCTGCCTTCTTTGTACATGGGAACTTTTTTTCCTTACTGTGTTTGTTTACCTTTAGAGTGTAACGTAATGCATACTTTTTAAGTTTGGAATTTTAAGAAACTTATTGTGAGGTTGTTCCTTTGTTTTTAATGTATTTTAATCTATTCTATTTGTAATTATACCCTATAATAATTTTATACATGAACTAACCAATGAATTTCAGCCTAATTATTTGAACACTATTTATTTTCTTATGTATCCCATAAATGAAATGAATTGTTTTTATATTATCTTCTCCAAGCAGTATTTCCAGATTAGTTTAAACATGAAGATGAGTGAGAATAATTTGTTACACATTCCAAAGTTTTTAAAAGTATTTCTTAAAAATGTAAATTTTTATTATATGTTACTTCCATTTTGTTAATGCATGTATCTCTAAATGTAAGGTTTTTCACATATGTCTTCTGCATGGCAATTGAGGTTAAAATTGAATATCTACATTTTAGGTTTGTGAATTTCTTATTTCCAGCAAAAAAAAAATCACATCGATCATTAAATAGTTTTTATTTCACAGACAGAGTGGTTGACAGGAAAATGACTTGTCAATGAAGTTTTTGAAACTAAAGCAATGTGCAACTGCATGTAATGTCTTGCTCTAACCTCTAATTTTTTTTTAAGATTTTATTTTTATTTATTTTTAGAGAGAGGAGAAGGGAGGGAGAAAGAGAGGGAGGGAAACATCAATGCTTCTTGTGTACCCCGTACTGGGGACCTGGCTTGCAACCCAGGCATGTTCCCTGACTGGGAATTGAACTAGCGACCCTTTGGTTTGTAGGCCAGCACTCAATCCATTGACCCACACTAGGCAGGGCTCTAGCCACTAATTTTTGATATACTATAATCTTACCCAGAAGTTCTTGACAAGAATAATTTTAAAGGGTAGTGAGAAATACAAAATTAATTTTCCTTCATTCTAAGTTTCTCTTCTCTATTTTTTTCCTAAAATTCGGTATGTGATAAATTCTAGTTCTGATTTTTAATAATTTTTTATTTTTTATTTTTGGTCTCAGTTCTTTTCTAATTACCCTATAAACTTTTTCATATATAATAATGTATTTATTAGTGATATATTTCCCATTTTAACTACAGAAAGGAAGCTAAAGCTCAGAAATGATTTTACTTTTCTAAACTAATCATTAATCTCTGGCAATATTTTTGATAGTTAGCAAGATGGTTAATACTTTCCTTGACAGTTGTATTCTGTGTGAATGTATTATTTACTTATACATATTTACCAACTTAAGTAAATTTTATAACGTTTTAGGGGCTAAGTTGAAGGTATTAGTGTATCTTGTAATACTTAGGAGTTTATAGGCACTTTTTAAATATAGTCATCCTAGTCTTTATTATTTATTAACTTGAGTTATAGAAGTTAATATGTTACCATCTTATGTTTAACTTTATATAACTTTATAACCAGTGTTAATGAGTAAAGGACATTTTCAGCTGTAAAAAATGCTGAAGTTTTTTTTTTTAGTTTTTATGTGATTAATGCAGTTAGCACTTCTTTTTAACTCTTGATATTTGCTAGTTTGTAATTTTAAGTCATTTTTAAAATTCTGAGATAACACTCCATCTGAAATTATAGTCTGTGTGTTAGTCACATAGTTTTTAGTGTAGGACATTCTAAGAAGTACGCATGCTTAATATGAAGACATAAATGATGAGAAATGTCTTATTAGAAGACATTTCTAATGAGTTTAATTTGGTATAACTTTTATCCTTATAGTTAATTTTCATTTATCTTTGGATGGACCATTTTAATATTAATTATTTTTCCCACTTTAAAGATTGGGTTGATATTAGCAAAATACTGTTGTGGAATTAAAGTAAATATAAAAATTGTCCTGACCGGTATGGTTCAGTTGGTTGAGCTTTGTCCCTGATTTGATTCTCAGGGCACATGGCTGGGTTTTGAGTTCTGTTCCCAGTTGGGGCACATACAAGAAGCAACTGATTGATGTTTCTCTCTCACGTTGATGTTTCTTTTAAAAAAACTTTTAAAGGAGATCTTACTTATTTACTTCCAGAGAGGGAAAGGAGGGGAGAGAAACATCAATATGTGTTTGCCTCTCACATGACTCCTGCTGGGGACCTGGCCTGAAACTCAGGCATCTTCCCTGACTGGGAATCGAACTTGTGACCCTTTGGTTTGCAGGCTGGTACTCAAACCACTGAACCACACCAGCCAGGACTCACATCGATGTTTCTTTCACTCTCTTTCTCCCTCCCTTCCCCTTGCTCTAAAAATAAATAAAATCTTAAAAACATTTAAAGTAAATATAAAAATTGGGAAAGAAGTGAAAACAATGAGAAAAAGCAGTTAATAGCTCTCTATTTTTCTTTTAACTTTTTTGGTCTAGAGTACTTCTAATAGAAGACTTAGGAACTCGGACATTAGAGAAATCCTTGGTGTGAAAAGAAGGTGGTGTTACCTTTAGTATAAATTAGGTGATTTCTTTTAAGTAAGGAGACATTTGGTTCTTCCTCCATATGAACTGTATTGATTTAGGACTAACAGATAGTAAATATTTTATTTTTATAATATGTTTTTCTTGATAGTATAAACAAAGTAAGTTTTTTTTTCTGAAGTGGCTTGTTTAATTCTGTGGTTTATTAAGGAAAACAGATGAAGTGAATTCATGATCATTTAGTTGTTTATTCACCTGTGAGTTAGTTAGCTGAAAATACCTGTGGTTTCAAACAATTCACTTTTCTTCTGTAAGAGAGTAATTTTTTAGATAAGATAAGCAACCTGTTAATTTTTAGAGTAAACTTGGCCTCTAGCCTCTACTTGGTTTCTTTGGGCACTGAGATTTGGACCTAATTCAAGGAAACAGAAAAAAGCTTTTTCCACTTAATATAACCTTTAACTTTTTGTTACTTTGATAGTAGGATGGTGAAACTATTTTACAGTTATTCCCTCATGCAAATCTGATTTGCTATGTCAAATTAAGCAAATTTTTTCTTTTATGAGGTCTGTCCCTTGCTGACAAAAGCCAGTGGATTGAGGTGTGGTAAGTGAACCTATGGATTTAAAGTCATAGAAAATTTAGTTAGTTCTGGGTCACAGGGATAGTGTTAATCTGGTATTGGTTCTGAAGCCACAGCTAAATCGAAAGGACTTCTCAGGGACAAACTGGACTTAAACCGACCTCCTGCATTTGACTGGCATCAGGCTGTGTTTAGACTATTGAGTTTATTACTTCTAGAGATTACCTTCTGTCATCCCCTCTTCATTCGTTTCAAGAAAGAGACAGTGGTCAAACCACGCTGGCTCTCACCAGTTCCGATCTGCAGAGAGGACTTCATGTACGTCCATGAAGTTTTCTAAAATAAATTGTAAGACCACCATAAAAGCTGTTAAAGTGAACTAACAGGGATAATTAAGAGTGATTACATGCTAAATTTATTAGAAATATCAAAGAAGCTTCAATAAGTGAAGGCAATTTCATTATAATTATACAGTTAGTTTAATAGATCAT
Organism: Carollia perspicillata; assembly: GCA_004027735.1. NCBI lineage: Eukaryota > Metazoa > Chordata > Mammalia > Chiroptera > Phyllostomidae > Carollia > Carollia perspicillata. Next base: position 51,851 of record PVKM010000117.1, on the reverse strand, counting down.
AAGGTGGCTAACTTTCTAAACTTTACAGCTTGTTAGGTTCCCTTCTAGTTTAATTTTTTTTAGGTCTCAAGTTAGTAATTTCAAATTATACCTGTCATTTTATAAAATCGAATAGGATGCCTTAAGATTTTATTTTATGCTTTTTAGTAAATACATATCTCTGCTCTGTTTTGGACTCAACATTTCTCCAGTTTTGACTTTATTGTAATTGCCTGGGATAGGGGGACTTTTATAATTTTGTAAATAAATTTTTTGTTTTTAATGAAAGGGCCCACCTTCAACTATCTATCACATGGGCTGTTCATTAGGAAGTCTTTGTGATTGTACTGTAGAACTTAGCAAAGAGAACTTGACCTTATACATAAATAAAATCATTCCTTACCTTTCTTTAATTTAGAGTGAACTTTGAAGATGATCTTTTGTTCTTAGGGTGTTTGCTTTGTTAAGATATCTGTCTATATACTGAAGAACCCATAAAACATGTTTTTGTATAGATGCTTTTGGCACTTCGGTACAGGCCTGCTCTGTTAACTCTTTTCTGCACATGTGTATTTATATAGATCTAGTATAACTAGATCTGGTTGCCTGGTGTTGTTAATTACAAATTTGAATTTGAATTTATATTTACCTGTCCTTCATGTTGGTAGAAGTAGAGAATAACTCTAAACCGTGTCAGTTTAAAAGAGATTCAAGCATCTAGTCTTTAGATGTAAAACCAGCCATGTTTTGATAAATTGAAATAACTTTGAAATTCTTTTTTGAAAGGGCTTGTGGAGGGTTCTGTTGTTTAGATATGGAAAAAAAACGGGAGGCATTTATATCATGCCAGGTCCTACATTATAAGGTTACAATGCTGTCAAGTTTCCCCCTCACAGATGATACTGACAGTGCTTGTGTGATGGAAACAAATGAAGAAATTGCTGGCTCTGTGGATAGTGAGAAGCTCCTTTTCTCCTGAAAATTGCCATTTTTCTTAATGTGATAATGAAGTTCACCTAAAATACTGAACAACACTTTAACAGCAATATTTTTTCTAATATCTTTTTGAGAGACAATGTAGTTTAACAGGCATGTAAAGAAGTGACTTAGGAAATGATAATTTTCATGGATGCTGATAAATGTTGAAGTAAATAGTTGTGTTTTTCTAGTATAACTTAAGCTAAAGAAATCAATGTTTGCCAAATGGAAAAAAGACTAATTGGAAGGCACATTTTAAAAAATTATTTTCTGAAAAAGATCAAGAGGGAAATAAAAAAATTTTAATTTTTTTGTTGTTATGACTGAGTAAGTAAACTAATAATTTTCTAGCCATGTATCAGTTTATGATGTTTTCTGTGCACCTATGGCTAATACTTGTTCTTTCATGTGATTTACACTGTTAGCAAATGTTGTGACTTGCTACATTTGATATAATTAAATTGTAAGTCTGCTGCTATATTTTTAAGTTAAAAAGGTTTGTATGTATATGCAATGAAGTAATTCCCAGTATCTATGAGTTTTGATTAAGAAAATGGTCTCATTTTGAAATTTGACTGTGATCTTCATGAGAGTAGGGACCATCTCCATATACTCTGTGCCTAGAATTGAACTCGGCATGTAGTAGGTTCTCAGTAAATTTCTTTGAAGAAAGGAATGATAGAAAAGTATATAATATATGTGTAGTTTCCAAGTTAAAAATTTCTAAAAGTTATATTGAAACAGTTTCTAATGACCTTTTGTTTTAAAGATGACTAAATATAAACTCTTAGTGTCTCTTACTAACCAGCAGATCATACTTGGATCAAATCTCATTCATATTAATTTTAGAATGTATTTACAGTAAAACTTCATTATAACACTTTGTTCCCTTTAATATTTCCAACATCAAATGCAAAAACACCAAAGACTTGTAAGAAGGTCCACTGTATGTGGAACAAGCTCTATAAGCTAATATATTTTTAAGGATGTACGGGAACAGACAAGGGAATGTGCCTCCTATGGCGTATGGTGGCGATGTCACAGACCAGTCAAACATACGAGTTTCATCTGCTGAAAATACAAGGTATGGTATGTAACACAAATTCTGCCCTTCCGTCATTACATACAGTGTGAAACAGCATGTGCTAAAACTGGCTAACTGGAAAGTAGAAAGATACAGTGTCTTAACAGCTTTCCTTAGCAGCAAGAAAGGAATTAAAAGGAAAAGGGTTTGGAAGGGGAGAGTTGTGTGAAATGAAAAATTTCAGTACTTTACAGCATTCTTTTAAAGAGCAAATTTTCATCATAAACTGTGCCAAGGTGTTCTAAATAAGTCCTTATCATTTTAAGGTGTATTAATTTGTTCAAAGTAATGAAAGGAGAAATAAACATAATTTAATGGACTTAAAATCAAATGAAAATATCTTGGAGTTATGGGGGTGTTGTAACTTGAAATAAATTGAAAATGTTCCTGCAATGAGTTTTCCTTTCAAAACTCTATTTTTGATTTTCAGCTTATTGAGTAGATAACTTTTATGCTTACATCGTAAGATGGGTTATCATACATAATTTGGTCATGTTGAGAAGAAAGGAAAATACATGCATTTTCTGTTCTCTTTCTATTTATAACTTTTTATTATTCTGGTGGCTTTCTTGTATCATACATAAGGATGAGTGCTTCTGAATCTATAGTGTGTAATGAAGATAATATTGTCATGTGTCAGAAATAGTCTGTTTTCTTTGAAGAAAGGTAATTCATAAAATTGCTTGAGATAAGAGAATTTGCCTTTTGGGTCTAGTTAATGGGGGTTTTGCCTTTCTAGGAAGGAGTCTTTTAGGGATGGATCTTCTTTTCCAGATATACATATAGGAATCACCTTTTTCCTTTTTTTAAAAAAAAGATTTCTATGTACTGATACTCATTTTCTTTACTGAGGTAACTGTTCTTATTTTTTTAAAAAAGGCTTTAGTGGGACTCTGCAGGGCCAGTGAAACAGGCTGAAGAAAAAGGTTATGTATTTAAGAGCCTGAATACATTGAGGTCCCACTATATATGTAAATATATAAAATGCCATGGTTTTTACCCTAACTTTAAAAATATGTAACTATTAGTTAGGAGTATCTGTAGTACTTTAAAAGGCAAATAATTCATACCTACATTTTACTCTGATTTTTGTGTCCTGAAAATTATTTGGGTCTTGACTCTTCATTTTTGTTTTAGTGCTCGAGACAATGAAGCATCCAGATCTACCCGAGAGATCTGTAGTCCCTTTGCAGGGATGCTCTTCGGTATGTGCGAATCCCAGTCGGTGAGACTTGTGGGGCGTTCTGTAAAAGGTCTTCAGTGAGAACGCACAGTTGTAATTACTGCTAATACAAAACATTCGTCTGGTGCTTGCTTTAGAATTGGCAGTACGCTAAGCATTTAGCATGTGTTATATAACTCTGTGTAACCGTTTGAAAGTGAAATAACTTTTATTTAGTGGTTGAGTTTTCTACAGAAGATAAATGAAATATTAATTTTAGTATAAGTTTTTAATTTTCTATTTTATTAGTACTTTGTTGTAGTGTGGCTGTTTATTCTGTTTTATATGGGAGAGTTTTTTCATTTTTTTTCTTGTTTCTTTAGCTAGCACAAATTGCCTTATGTTTTAGTGCAGTTCCCTTGAACTAAACTTTTTAATGTTTTGATAGACACCCTTTCCCATGTTCTTTCCATGTAGTTTCTGTGAGGATGTTTTGTTCAAATCATGATCATAATCTACACTTGGTCTTTACTTTAAAGAAGTGAAGGACATAGCTTAACATAAGCATGTTGATTTGCTCTGTTTACTTGTCACAATGAAGAGAGCCTTATTTCCTGTGTGTAACTTTAAATAGAAAATAACACTGTTTTTTGTGTAAGAACTATTAGAAAAAATTACTTGAAATTTGTTTTTAGTGAAGCACATGAGAAAATTGGATTAACAGTTTAGGTTCATTCCACCTGAAAACCATCAGTAATTTAAATCTTGGCTTAGATATGTGTAATTGCATGCAATTCTCAGACCTCTGTTTCTTTGAAATGGCTGTTGTGAGAAAAATGCCACAACACTAGACTTTTATTCTAGTGTTGTGTCTTTAAGTGGGAATTGACCAGTTTAACCCATCAGTAAGTCAGCAGGCTTTATTCTTACGATGTTTTTGTTAAACATGGTAAAAATTAGAGAAATGGCTTTGGAAGTTTTAGCCCTGGCTGGTGTGGCTCACTTGGTTGGAGCATCGTTCTGTAAACTGAAGGGTTGCAGGTTTGATTCCTGGTCAGGGCACGTATCTGTAGGTAGTGAGTTAGGTCCCCAGCTGGGGCACGTAGGAGAGGCAACTGATTAGTGTTTCTTTCTCCCTCCCTTCCCCGTTCTCTAAAGTCAATAAACATGTCCTCAGATGAAGATAAAAAGTAAAAAATGTTTTTAAGATGAATGGCATGAACCTTTCATTAATACCCTCTAGGAATTATGGATGAATATTCAGTGAGATAATAACTGATGTTTGAAACAAGTAATTCAAGTCATTTAACCCAGTGATTATCTCAGAGTTATGTGTAATTTTTTTCCGGCTTACACTTTTGTATACCCATAGGGAATTTACTCTTGTCCACGGCAGCACGTTCCACCTTTCAGTGGCTCTGATTGTTGCAGTGTTCTCATTTCAACTGAACCAAGACTTGTCTTGCTATAATTTTGCCCAGTGAGTTCATTTAGAGCCCTTTGCTTTATTTTAAAAATTAAGGCAATTGACTGCTAGAGCAAAAATAATACATTGTGGGATTTATAACCAAATCATGGTTTATTTAGAAGTATGTTTTTAAATTTCCAAATATTTGGAAATTTTTCTGCTTTTTGTTCTCGACTGTTTATTTAATTCCCCTGTGGTCCGAGAAAATAATTTCAATTATTTCAAATTTGAATTTTCTTAATGACTCAGAATATAGTCTACTTTGGTGCATGTTTAGTGTGTACCAGAAAGAATGTGCAATGTGTGTGTATTGAGTGTAGTGGTTTATAGTAATGTTCATGCCTTATATATCCTTAATGATTTTTAACTGTACTTTGTATCAGTTGCTGAGAGGGAAATGGTAAATTCTCTGACTGCCTTATTCTTAGTGAGAGGCCTGGGGTGCTGAGGGGCTTTTCTGTGTTCATGTACCTTCCTCAGTTTTCAGCAAGACCTCAATGCCCCCGACAGAGAGGGTGTGTCTTTCCACACTTCTCTCCTTCCTCAGAGTGGATTCGTGTTGCTTGTTCCATTGGTGCAAGGCTGGCCCTGTGCATCTGGTTCCCAGACATAAGTCTTTATTGGTGTTCCTGCCCCTCCTCAGAGTGGTAGAAAAACTCTTCTTTACGTCTGTGGAGGCTCTTGTGTGAGAATCTTCTGCCCTTCCCCTCACTTAACAGGTCTTTGCATGTAGTGTAGAATGCTGGGTCTGAGCAGGTTTTCTGCCTTTCAGATAACTTCCAACAGTTATTGCTGTGTATGAAAGAAGAGTCTGGAAAACAAGCAGTGGTGTTTTTCTTTTGTTTCTGTTTCTGTTTTTGTTTTGTTTTTGCCATGGGAGGGTTTTTTGGGGTCTCCTGTGTTGCCCCGTGTCCAGTCTCTCTTGTGAGCATTCTGTGGGATGGCGGTAGTGAGGGCAGAGTCCTCTTGTGTCTGGACTTCAGTTGTCTACATCATCTTGCAACCCACACAGACCCTTTAAGAATACATTAATATTTCAGCTATTTTTTATCTGCTTGTAAGGCAGCTGCCTACTTTCTGATACAGGTAAAAACTTGGATTGTCCCATTTCTGGGTTGGTTTTTATACCTTTTGAAATTCACTTTAACTGGTTCTTTGTAACCTCAGCAATCTGATGGGCTTTTTAATTTAATTTTATTGTATTTTTTTAATTGCCGTTATCCCTCTTATACTCCCCACCCTGCAATCACTATACTGCTGTCCATGTCCATGAGTTCTTTTTCCTTTTTGCTTGATCCTTCCACCCCTTAACCTCTTCCCACCCCAGAGCTATCAGCCTGCTCTCTTTTAGTCTCTATTTTGCTTATTAGTCTATTTTGTTCATTAGATTCCACTTATGAGTGAAATCATATGGTATTTGACTTTCTCTGACTGGCTTATTTCACTTAGCATAATGCTGTCCAGGTTCATCCAAGCAAAGGGTAAAATTTTCTTCTTTTTCATGGCTGAGTAGTATTCCACGATGTAACTGGCCCATAGTTGTTTTATCTTTTCATGTACCGATGGACACTCAGTTGGCTTTTGTGAAGTTCAGATTTTGTAGATCTTTTTCCTTACTGCTTTTTCCTTACTGTAGGGCCAGAGCAGTGTTGTGACCTTCTTTCTATGCAGAAGCAGAACTCTCTACTTGGTTCTTTACAATAATTTCTATTTCCTCCTCATAATGGTGCTATTTTCACTTAAATACTTGGGCATGGTTATGGGAGTTATTTTAACATTCTTGTTTGTTGTTCCATCATCTCTGTCTATGTGCTTTTTTTATTGATTAACTTTTGTAATGGTTATGGGTCACTGTATTAATTTTCTATTGCTATATCACAAATTAGCACACATTTAGTGACTCAAAATGTTGCACATTATCTCACAGTTTCTGTGGGTCAGGAATTTATTTGGGTCCTCTGCTCAGGGTCTCACAAGGTTACAATCCAGGTTTTAGCCAGGATGGAGGCTTGACTGGGGAAGAATCTACTTCCAAGCCCATTCAGAATGTTGGCAGATTTCATTTCCTTACGGCTGTATTAATAAGCATCCTGGCTAGTTACTGGATATCAGCTAGAGACTGCTCACGACTCCTAGGGGCTGACTGTTTTTTGCCATGTAGGCTTCCTCACTTTGGCTGCTCACTTTAACATGCCAGCAGGGAGACTCAATACTCAGGGAAGGGCTTTTACCTGATTAGATCAGGCTCACCCAAGATAATCCCTCTCTTGATAAATCCAGAATTGATTTAGTACCATAATTAACACCTGCAAATTCATTTCACCTTTGCCATATACTATTACCTAGAAGGAAGCTGTGTCCATACTCAAGAGGAGTGGTTTATATAGGGAGTTAATACCAGAAAGCAGGGAACATAAGTTCTGTCTTAGAATTTTGCCCACCACAGTCAAGTTTTTTTGATATAAAATTTTCTGAGGCCTTATTTTGAGTTTATCTGGAGTCATTTAGAGTACCCTTCCTTCCAGAGGTAGTTCAACCCTACTACTGTGCAGTGACCTTTTTGGGGTCCCAAGAACTCCACTCTAGCTGGCTGGAGCTTACATTTCTCTCTACTTTGAGGTCTGAGAATTGTTCAGTTAATGTGTTCTCCATAGTGTTTCTGCCCAGCCTAATGGAATTTCACTCTGAGCATCTGCAGACTAGTGCACAGTAAAGTTGGAAGGAGTCTGTCTGTGGATTTCTAAAGCTCTTTGTATGGTTCTTTTTGGATCTCCCCCTAAACTTCTGGCCATGTTAGCCTTCCTGAATTTTGATCATTATTTGCTTAATTTAGCTCAGTTTTCCAGCTTGGTTTGAGTTCTTTTTCCCTGTACCCACAGCCTGGAACTTGCATTCAGGCAGAAATGGGGTGTGTAAAGGGCTCACCTCATTTATTTTTCTTCTTTCAGTATACAGGCCTGGTGCTACCTTTTGTCCAGTGTCTAAAAAAGTTATTTCGTGTATTTTGTGTAGATAGATTATTTATTTGTTTATTTTTATGGTGGGAGGAAAACTTGTTACTCCATCATGATCAGAAGCAGAATGGATATAGCTACTTGATAAAGCATTATTATTAACCTTAATGTAATTCATGTTTCCCCCTACTAGAACTCTGCTGTGGTTGACATCTATGCTTAATGGACAGACTCAGGTGCTGTATGTCCACTTAATTATTAATTGGGAGACTAATAATTAAGATAGTAGAGGCCTTGCTGGTTCAGTTGCATTTTTGATGTCCTGTGGTTTTTATAGTGCTTTCATAATGCATATCTTGATTAAGAGGTGATTTTGTGTCATTGACATACATAATAATAATCTTTGGTGGATCCAAAATGTTTGCACAACTGGATTTTTACATAAGTGATACCAGGGTAAGAGGTGAGAGTTTTATAGGGTTTTTTTTTTTTTGTAGAATCAAGGTACCCATGGAGGTGTTTTGAGTGGGGCACCAGGGTGATTAGTGTTGTATTTTAAGACAGTTGGTCTTATATTAGTGTGCTGGATGGACTGAAGTAGGGAGAGGGAAGCTTGGGAGACTAGTTAGGAGGTTATTGCTACAATCTTGGTGAAATATGGAACGGTCCTAACCAAGGTTAATGGCCATAAGAATAGGAAAGAGGACCCTCATATGGAGTGAATGAGAGGATGAACAGTTAAAGTTACAGTGAGGTTTTGAGGCTCGATTATCAGGTCATTAACAGAGAACAGAGAGAGGCAGTTGCTTCTGAGATGTTCAGTTTGGACATGCTTGTTCAATTTAAGGGACTTGTGGGAGATATTAGTGGAGCTATTATCCTAATTATTGGAACAATAAGGAGGAGGGTTAGAGTATTCTCTTATTTAAGATTTTTTACTAAAAGGAAGAATTAATGTGTCTTTGATACATAGTAGAGATTCATTATGAAATTAATTATTGATTAAATGATAACTTTTTAAACCTTTGTGAGTTTTTTTAAAAGATTTTATTTATTTATTTTAGAGAGGGGGAGGGAGAGAGAAAGAGAGAGCAAGAAACATCGATGTGTGGTTGCCTCTCATGTGCCCCTTGTTGGGGACCTGGCCTGCAACCCAGGCATGTGCCCTGACTGGGAATCCAACGGGTGACCTTTTGGTTCGCAGGCCGGCGCTCAATCCACTGAGCCACACCAGCCAGGGCTAAATGATAACTTTGTATGATAAATATGATTTTCCTTTCTATCTTTCCAGCTTATACAGCAATTACTCTTTGATCTAGTAATTAAAAATGGAGATTTTTAAAAATTTGAGTTCCTAGTTGCATATGTGCTCAAGAGTCAAGACTGCATTTTTTTCTTTCCACTTTCTAGGAGGTGAAGATCGAGAAGTTATTCAGAGAAGGAAAGAAAAATATAGACAAGAACTGTTGGAACAAATGGCTGAACAAAAGAAGAACAAGAGACGGTAATGAAAGTTTGCATTTAAAAGAGATGATTTAAAAAAAAAAGAGATGGTTTGAATTTAAAATGTGTTTCTATAAAATGACATGGCAGTAACTATTACTTAGTAAAATAAGAGGATGTTTTTCCTAATATGCTTTTGTATTTATAAATCATTTTAGTTTCAGTCTGCACATTGTAAATCAGCAGCGTAATAAATACTCTCAATGTTCATTCATCTTCTTTGTTATTGGTAACAAATGATGTATATATTCTAGAACAGGCCTTTTACATACCTGCATTAATTTCTTCAAAATTGATTTAGGGAAACATTAAATGTTATCTATATGCCCACTTATCTATAGTAAGAAATATAAAATAATTTTATCTTTTAATAATGTAGAACGGTACATATATATGCAGTATAAAAATGATCATTGATGAGTCCACAGGTATTTATATGGTGTACAAGTCTCAGTATTTGTAATTTTTCTTGTAGGAATACCTGTGAAATATTAGAATTTAAAATTAGGAGTAGACATTGGTTCTAGAGAATTTGGGACTCATGATCTTTTAGTTTTGTCATCGTCATCTGTCTTTGAGAAAGCCAGTATCTACTGTCTGATAATAGTCATTATAAACATTTTCCTAAAGACTCTTATTAAAATGTATAGTATTTATAATTTTTTACCTTTCTTTTGGTGAACTGAAAATATACATGTACCCTAAAAGAAGTAGGTTTTGTTTTACTTCTGTACTTTGCTTAGCATAAATTGCGTAGTCTTTGAAGTGACCCTGGCACTGGTTAGAGATACGTATTCAAGTCACTTTACTTGTGAATTTTAGTTTACACCAAATTAGAAAAATTTACTTTTCAGAATTATTTAAGGCTTTGTTGTTAGTTAAAGGAATCATTTGTATTTGGAGATGTTATTGCATCAACTTTGTTTATAGGTTTTTTCAGTAATGATTATGATTTTGATTTTGTGTTTATTACAAATCTTTAATATAAAAACTTTAATTTTGTTTAGAGAAAAAGATTTGGAACTCATGGTTGCAGCTTCTGGAGCCCAAGACCCCGAGAAGTCGGTGAGGATCCCTGGCATCTTTTAATGTTCAGTCTTTCATTCACATAAGTCTCAAATGTGGCATCAGGTGGGGACAGAGAGAGAAGATGCAGGGGGAAGTGTAAGTGTAGGTCAGTGTGAACACTGATAAACTAAACTTGTTTATTTTGCTAAGCTCATTTTTCCTTTTTCACATATACACCTTTTTATTAGGCCGTTTTGAATTAGTTGTTTGTACTTTTGTTCCCCTGTAATACTCCATGGGAGAGTTAATCTCAGTATAACTTACAAAAGCTGTTAATATTGTTCTTGAGTATATCTTGACTGCCTTTCTTATATTTGAGTGATTACAAAGAAACTGAAATCTTTAATCATAGACGGTGAGCATTTGAGTAGTTTTTATTTAATGTAAAACTAGAGAGATAACCTTATCTTTAATTTTGGAATAATTCTTCTCATTAAGTAGAATGAATTACTTATATCATTACAGTTAAGGAAGGAGAAGGTAATAATTTATTGGTTTCCTCACAGTGTACTTTTCCTATGGTTGGATATGTAGAATTTACTTGCTAAGGAGAGTTTTAGTTTCATCTTTGAACAGTGATTGAGAAACTTTAATTTCATCAAAAAGTTCTTAAAAAGAATACGGCAACTTAAAATTATTCAACTGTAGGCAACTTTTGATTTACTGTTTTACCTATGTTAAGTTTTTGTCCTAGGGGTTTATCTGTTTGAAAGAGTCAAATACTTCAGCAGCACCATTAACTCCCCACGTGCTTTTCGACTGCTCGTCGAATAAAACCTTTAGATTAGTCTGAGAAATCATTCCTGGGAAAGATAAACATGGTAGGGAATAAAAGGGATGCATTTCAAAGCTGAATATATTTTCTTCTATCAATAAATACCTATGAAATAGTTTTCACAATCAAAAAGATTTTTAAAAAATCTTAATCTTTTTAATGTAATATGGTGGCCTCTTAAACTTGGGTTTATAGTTATATTTGACAGACCTTCTTATTTAAATCTGGATGAAACAACCTTTACAGTGTCCAGTTGCTTTACTAGAATAAGTACAAAACATATTAGGCATAATAGTTAACCATTCCTTTCAGGTTTATTTTTGATGTACAAATCTTAGAAAAGGACACACAAATGATGTTGTAGGGCAGGAGGTAACCAAGTATAACCTTTGGCCAAGTCCAGCTGCTGCTGATTTTTGTAAATAATGTTTTATTGCAGCACACCCTTGCTCACTTTTCAGCGTGTTGTCTTGGGCTACTTTGGTACCGTGACTGAGGCGAGCAGTATGGCTTGATATGTTTACTATCTGGTTCTTCACAAAAAACGTTCGCTGACTGGAGAGTATTGTGTCAGAAGTGGTAATTAGGTAGAGAAGCAACATAGTATTGTAGTATAATGGAGGTTTTTATGTAGAATTAATATCTGGCTCTAATCCTTGCCTGATTATTTATTAGTGGTGAGACATTAGGTGCTTGTATACTTCCAGGGAGTCTCAGTTACCCCCTTTATAAAATAAGGATTAGATCTTCAAAATCATTTAGCTATAAAATTCTGTTACTCGGTAATTAATTCAAGTGTCTCCTGGCTGTCTGGGACAGAGGGTCTTTGAGGTCACTTCCACTTTTAAGTTGAGATTGTATTTAACAGACAGATTTTTTTCCTTTATTTTAGCCTGATAGACTAAAGCAGTTCAGTGTGGCACCGAGACACCTTGAAGAGAAGATCCCACCTGAAAGACCCAGAGTAGCTTTCCAGACCCCTCTCCCTCCTTTATCTACTCCCCCTGCCCCACCCTGCCCACCAGTTCCCTCCATCCCACTGCAAAGTGAAGATCTGCACAGTGGACTCAGCAGCACCCTTGGTGACATGGTGCCTCCCAGGTGCTTATTAAAATGTTTTACGTTTGGGAGTTCGGTAAGGTATCACTGTATTTTATGTTTCGAAGGATTTGCTGAAGCAAATAACATTAACCATCAGAGATTTTTGTGTAATTAATGACTTATGTCAAGTAATTTCTCTTGAAATATTTTCAGTGTTAGACTATTCTGTTATTATAAAAATAAGGGAAATCCTTATAACATTCTTTAATTGTTTAAAGATTTTTAGGATTTTTAGAATGCATAAGTACATTTAGTATTTAGTTTTAGGTCATATTTTTGAATATTTTAAATGTCTTTTAACACATAATAGATATACATTTTCTTCATTTTTGTAATTCCACTTGGCAAACATTGAATACTTCCTTCAGTCTATACAGAAAAAGTTTCTAATGTGGCTTTTATATATATTAGTTTATTTTGACTTCTGTTTCATTCAACTCTTTCTCTGTGATTACTTATGGGCTGTGCAACTCAACTACCTGAAATGAAAACTGTTGAGGTTATAAAACCTGTAATTTAGGTATTATGGAAAAGATTTGATTTCTGTTGGTAAAAGGCATCATGCTACACTAGACTATCTACATAAAGAAAATCTTGCTGTTCACATTTGGTGTTTTCTGGGCTATACTTTCTTCTCTTAGTAGGACTTGGGTTTTCTTTTCTTTATCATAAAATATTAATTATAGTAGTGTATTTAATCAGGTGTTTTCTTTTTTAACAGTGAAATTTTCCGGGCTGTACTTTCAGTAGGACTTGATCTTATTCTTTTATTTAATACTAACAACTAGTAGGACTGCATTTACTGTGTTTATCAGGTGTTTTCTTTTTCCAATGGCTCCTTTCTGAAAAGACTAGGCGGAACTGGAATTGCAGAGCGTGGTATGATGGTCTCAGCACTGGGAAAGGCAGCGATTTTCAACCAGTGTGCCACAAGAGTTTTTAAAATGTGCAATACCTCTTTTCCCCTAGATTGTCAAATGAAAGAATGACAACAGCCAACACAGAATAGCCATCCAGTGTGAATGTATCAAAACTATACTAAATTTTTTTGTCAGATTGGCAAAAAATTTACTTTTTGGTGTACTACAGAATTTAGTAATTAGTTTTATGTGCCATGAAACAAAAAAAGGTTGAAAATCGCTAGGTTAGGGATTACAATGGTGGGCTTCACTGTCTGGATTTTGGGCAAACCACACCTTTAATGAACTTTAGTTTTCTCATTTGTAAAAGTGCAGTAGTAGTATTTTTTTCCTTATTTATAATTACAGGGTTGTTATGAGGATAAACTGAAATAAATCTTAATAAAAATGTAAGATTTAATGATGTTGACAGTTTTTCATAACAGCTTTTCAAGTGCTTTGTTGATGTATCTATGGAGTGAGGATAGTGAGGTTCAACACACTGACTAGTAAATGTAGAAAATATTCACAGCAGAAGAGAACGGTAAATGTTTTCACAGCTCTGCAGAATTGTGTTGAAGTGTACAGCAGGAAGGACACGCCAAGACAACACATAAAAGTGCAAACCTTCTAGGATGTCTCTTGTCTCTTTCTGTTAATCTGAAGGGATTTGCCTTTTCTTCAGTTTTTTTACTGTTGGAGAAGATTGTCTTGATGGAAATACAGTGACATTTCCTAATCAGTAATGTGCTGAGTTAGATGTTTCAACTTCATGAAATACTAAAAATTGTGTCAAGACTTTACTGTTGATATATAAGTGGTATCTGTTTCACATTATGGTTAACTTCCTTTGAGAGAACAGTACATTTTTATAGTTAAAAAATGCACCTCTGCTTCCAGTCAAATGGAACCATTTTTAATCCCATTTTGTACTTCTTTGCCTGTTTTCCTCTGAACCTGTATCCTCTCTCTATCTCACTCACTCCAGCAGCATGGCTGAAGCATTGCCTTCTCTGCAATAGAGAGCCTCCCTTTTGCTTCCCTCCTGTCACTGGGGTGATTTAAACGTCTCCACTCCACGTGCCTGTAGCATCCTGTCTCTCGTATGGTTTCAATTGCTGTTCTTTTCTGTAATTGTCTGTTTATTTCTGTATTATTTCTGAGGGACAGGGTCTATGTTTGTTCAATACTGGCATATGAGATATTAATTGATTGAATAAAATCTGAAGTTTCTGTCTTTCTTACATAAGTGTTGTAGCTTTTTTAAAGCAGCAATTAGATTTTCAGTAACATTTTTGCAAAATGATATCTTTATTTTCAGAAAATTGCAATGAAATATGAGAAGAATTTTCCAATTTTCTTTTGATATAGGATTGTACCTCTGCCTCCACCGCCCTTGCTACCACCTTTGGCTACTAACTATCGGACTCCTTATGATGATGCGTACTATTTTTATGGAGCCAGGAATACTATGGATCCTGGTCTTGCTTATTGTAAGTTATCTATAGTGTAAACATTTTTTCCACTGGTTTGGTCAGGAAAATTAGTTTTGTGCAAGCAAAAATATATAAATGAGAGAAGAACAGCTGTACTTAATGCAAGAGTATTTATCAATTTAATTGGAAAACTGTTATTTTTTTATAGTTTATTTTTTATAGTTATTTCCTGTTTATCTCGAGTTCAGAAATAATTATATTGTGTTTTCTTGCATTGTTCTTTGCTAACTCCTAACCCAGAAGGAAATATAAATTTTTCCTTAGGTAACATTTTCAGTGTATGACTTTTCTCTTAAAGTGTCATTAAGTGGGTACTCTGGAATAAATGTGTGTGTTTTTTTAAGATGGTTCAGGAATGATGGGAGTGCAGCCTGCCGCTCATGTGAGTGCTCCTGTCACCCACCGGCCAGCACCGCCTCTTGTGTAAGTCATTGTGAACGTGATAACGTCTTTCACAATTAATTTGCTTCCATAGGCCCTGTATAGCTTAACTCATTTTTTTCTTTTGAACAGAAAAAACTTAACTTTCATTCCCAATTATTGCATAACCAGCGTGTTCAAAGTATTGCTGTAAGTCAGTGTTTTCTACAAAGAACATTTTTAAAAATTAAGAATAACCTCACTTTCTCTCATTAGAAAAGGCATGCGTGCATATTAATGTAAATAAGAATACAAACAAACATCTGCAAAAAATCGAAGTCACCTAAAATCTCATTAATCCAAATGGAGACATATCTCAGTATGCATTCAGGGAGTCTTTCCATATATACATATACAAACTTACAAAACTATACACATAACACACAGCAAAATGTATGTTATTTTATAACCTGTTTTTAAGGTTAATAGTTTACTATAAACATTTTTCATGTCAATGAGTATACTTCTGTAACATCATTTTTTAAAATGGAACTTTTTATATTTAGAGATTATTATAGATTCCCATGGTGGAATTATTGGAAATGACTAGAGACATTGTGTGTACCCTTTACCAGTTTCTTTCGGCGCTAATAACATCTTGCAAAGATGTGGTATGTATCACAGCCCAGATACATGACATAGGGCCCAGTCAAGATATAGCACATTTCTGTCATCACAAGGATCCCTTATGGTGCCCCTTTACAGCCCTGCCTAGTTCCCTCTTGCCCCTACACCTTCCTCAGCCACTGGCAACAACTGTTCTGTTCCCCATTTCTATAATCTCACTTTAAGAATGTAATATAGAGTTATAAAATATGTAACATTTGAGGTTGACTTTTTAAAATTAGTATAATTCTTTGGAGATTTATCCAGGTTGTTGCATGCATAGCTTGTTCATATTGCTGAGTAGCATTCCGTGGTAAAGATGTACCACAGTTTGTTTAACTATTCACTCATTGAACAACACTTAAATTATTATGAATAGAGCTGCTATAAACATTTGTGCACAGGTTTTTGTGCAAACATAGCTTTCATTTCTTGAGGATAATTGCCCAGGGGTATCATTGTTGGCTCATGTGGTAGTTACAAGTTCAGTTTTGTAAGAGACTGCCAAACTGTTTCAGAAAGATTGTACCATTTTCCATTCATATCAGCAGTTTTTTTAAGAATCTGGTTTCTTCACATCTTCACCAACATTTAGTATTGTGACTTTTGTTTATTTTATGCTAATAGTTATGTACTTTTACATTGTTGGGGTTTTAATTTATATTTTCCTTATGATAATGATGTGGAACATCTTTTCATGTGTTTATGTGCCATCTATAAATAATTGGTGAATTGTTTCTTGGTGTCTTTTGCACATTTTCTAATGGAAGCGAGTCTTCTTTAGGCAGCATATATAAGAATCTTGTTTTGTTATCCATTCAGCCACCGTATGTCTTTTGAATGGAGCATTTAATCTATTTACATTTAAAGTAATCATTGATAGATATGTATTTATTGCCATTTTATTATTCATATTTTTATCTTTTTTTTCTTAAAGAAGATACCTTAACATTTCCTGTATACTGGTTAGGTGATGGTGAACTCCTTTAGATTTTTCTTGTCTGGGAAGCTCTTTATTTGTACTTTGATTCTAAATGATAACTCGGCTGGGTAGAATAATCTTGGTTGTAGGTGTTTGCTTTTCATCACTTTGAATATTTCGTGTCATTCCCTTCTGACCTGCAAACTTTCTGTTGAGAATTCAGCTGACAGTCTTAGGGGAGCTTCCATGTAGGTAATTAATTGCTTTTAAGATTCTCTCTTGTCTTTAACTTTTGCCATTTTAGTTATAGTGTATCTTGGTCTGGGCCTCTTTAGGTTCATTTTGTTTGGGAACTCTCTGCAATTCCTGGACTTGTATGTCTGTTTGCCTTCATCAGGTTAGGGAAATTTTTTGTCATTATTTTTTCAAATAGGTTTTCAATTCCTTACACTCATTCTTCTTTTCCAGCACCCCCATGATGCTAATATTGATGCACATGAAGTTGTTCCAGAGGTTCCTTACTATCTTCATTTTTTTAGATTCATTTTTTTCCTGTAGTTGGGTATTTTCTGCTTCTGTGTCTTCCATATTGCTGATTTGATCTTCTGCTTCATCTGCTCTACTGTTCATTCCTTGTAATGTATTCTTTGTTTTAGTCAGTGTATCTTCATTTCTACATGATACTTTTTTATGTTTTCTGTCTCCATTTTTATGTTTCCCATCTCTTTGCTGAAGTTCTCATTAAGTTCATCTACTCTTCCCCTGTGTTCATTGAGCATCTTTATACCCAGTGTTTTGAAATCTGCATCTGCTGGATTGCTTGTCTCCATTTTGTATGTTCCCTTTTTTGGAGTTCTGTTCTGTTCATTTGGGACATGTTTCTTTGTCTGCCCATTTTGGTTGCCTCCTTGTGGCCATCTCTATGTATTAGGTAGACCTGATACATTTTCTGGTTTTGGCAGAGTGGCCTTATATAGTAGGTATCCTGTACGGCCCAGTGGCATAGCCTCCCTGGTCACTGGAGCCACGGTCTCCAAGTGTGCCCCTCCTGTGGGCTGTGTGTTTCTGTTGTAGTTGAGCTTTGATTGCTTTTGTCATGTCAGTGGAAGGGATTTACTACCAGGCCAATTGTCTGCAAGGATTGGCCATGACCACTGTGGAGGATCTACTGTAAAGGGGTGGATTCTATGGAGGAGGACTCACTTCAGTGGGGCTCTGATGCCCACCGAGTCTACCCCTGAGTGTGTCTCTTGTGGAAATGGTTGGGTGGTGCTTTGGCATAGTTTAAAGCTGTCCACTGGGTGTGCTGGCTCTGGGGCCTCCCATAAGGTGAAGACCAAGGTCAGCCACCCCTGTGTGTCCTGCCCCGGGGTCACCTTGCCAGAGCTATAAAGTGATTTACAGATGGATGCTATTTTGCTGGGCTTGGAGGTACCTCGTAATGAGGCCAAACTGTGAACCAACTCTGGCTGTTACTAGTGTTGGGCTTGGGTCTACTTAGTAAGAGGTATGAGGCCCACCAAGGCCAGATGCTTCTTGTTTGAGAGATTTTAGGAGAATCTATAGCACAGTCAAAATAGGCTGTTTGTATGGAAACACCACTGGAAATGGCTTGGGTGAACCCACAAATTAGGTGGGGTGAGCCTCAGGGAACCTCCAGGGTAGGGCGAACAGTATTAGCTAGGTTGATGAAGACTTTGATATGGCAGTTGCCTGCTGGCTCTCTGAGGGGAGGGTTCCCAGAAGAACAATAGCCTCTGCCGGCATTTCTGTCTGAGAGAAAGCTGCCCGTCCAGTTTTCTGTTTCATGCCTGGCAATTCAGTTCTTTCCTGTACATCCCTGGTGGCCCATGCGCTGGCTCTCAGAGTGAGTGAATTTGAGTGAGTCTGTGCATGGGCCCTTTATGAGGAATGTCTCCAGAAGACCCTGTTTCACTCAGCCAAAACCCCTGCTGGTTTTCACAGCCAGAAGTTAGGGGAATTTCTTTTCCTGACACTGGAATCCTGGGCTGGAGGGCCTGATGTGGAGCTGGGACTCCTTCACCTCAGCAGGGACCTCTGCAGCGGAGCTATCCCTCCCAATTTTACTTGCCACACGTGGGTGTAGGACAAGTCATTCCATGTCTTCAGTGCTCAAGCCAGTCTCGACGTGGCTGGTTCTTTATAACCTCAGTTGTAGGACTTCTGTTCACCTAAATTTCAGGCAGTTCTGAATGATGGTGGTTCTGTAGTTTAGTTGTACAATAATTTTGATGTGGTTGTGGGAGAATGCGAGTACTGTGTTTACCTCAATTTCCTTCTATTTAAAGGCTAAGTAACACCATGTCGTATGGACATAACACATTTTCTTTATCCATTCACCCATTACTTTAAAAGGAAGTCTAAGAAAGTATTCAGTAGGCGACTAAAGATATCATCAGTGTGTTGACATAATTCTATATTTAGCAAAGTTATTTTCCATGAATGAGATTTAAATTAAAATATTTTAAGAGAAGCAACTGAATTTACCATTAGCAAACCCTAAATAAATGCAATTCTACATGCAGAAGGAAGGACGTTATAGAGAGAAGGTCTGAGCTGCATAAAGCAGTGGAAAGGAAGAAAAGTGGTAAATATGTGGGCCGAATTAAATGAATATTATCTAGCCCTGGCTGGTGTAGCTCAGTGGATTGAGCACGGGCCTGTGATGCAAAAAGTTGCCGGTTCGATTCCCAGTCAGGCCTGGGTTGCAGGCCAGGTCCTCAGTAGGGGTCACATGAGAGGCAACCACACATTGATGTTTCTCTCCCACTCTTTCTCCTTCCTGTCCCCTCTCTAAAAATAAACAAAAAAATATTTTTTAAAAAATAAATGAATATTATCTATGTAAAATTGTTTTGGGTTTAAAAGTAATTAAATTAAAGATAACTAATAGGAATATTTCATAATTTGGGTGGAGTTAAAGGAAATATTTTTGTGTTTAAAAATCTTTCTGTCATTTGGGAGGATGGTAACGATATTGATTAGCTGTAGTTTTTGATAAGGTAAGTATGGGTGTTATATTTCTAGGGTAACCACTAAAAGCACTTGGACAAAGGTGCTGATTACTACGGTACTAGAGGAAAAAAATAAAAAAGGCAGATAAAAGAGATGCATAGAAAGGTTTAAGGAGTTTATTTAACCTGATTATATGTTGAAATTAAATGGCAAATTTAAATTTGATATTAGTAAATGGTTAAGTAACTAGTTCAAAGAGAAATCTTGTCATACTAGTTGCAAAAGTGAAATTTGGGTACGTGTTACTTATAAAGCATTTAAAACTGATATAGAAAAGTTGACAGTAAATGGGCACAGATATGCTAGGAAAATATGAAGTAAAATAAAATTTGTTTAGCTATATTAATATCAGGTAAAGTAGATTTTTTAGTCATAAAGCTTTGAGATAAAAAAATTCACTTTATAAAGAGTAAAGGTTTATTTTAGCAACATAATAGAACAAAACATTTATGCATCTAAACACATGGTCTTAAAGTATATAAAGCAAAATTTTAAAGAACTACAGGTAAAAGTAGACAAATCAGAATCCTAATGTGAGAGTTTATCATTTTTAACATAAGTGATAGATGAAGCAGAAAATAATCAGTAAGGTTATAGAAGATTTTACCTAATGTACAAGCTTATTCTAAGGGAAATATATAGAAATGTACCCCAAACCTCAGTTATCTATTTCTGCTATTTGCACAGGAACATTTATAAAACTTACCATAGCCTAGCCCCTAAAGAAAATCTCAATATATTTCATTGGACTTATATCCTATGGACCATTTAAATTTGAAATCAATTTTTAAAGTAACTTAAAAATTATTTCATATATTAGAAATCAGAAAACAAGGAATGAATTAGAAAATGCATAAAATGGGATAGAAATTGGAACAATAATCAGGCATCTAGAAAGTTAGAAAAAGGGCCCTGGCTGCTGTAGCTCAGTGGATTGAGCACAGGTCTGTGAACCAAAGTGTCACTGGTTCGATTCCCAGTCAGGACACATGCCTGTGTTGCAGGCTATGTCCTCAGTACGTTATGCAGTAGAGGCAACCACACATTGATGTTTCACTTCCCCTCTTTCTCCCTCCCTTTCCCTCTCTCGAAAATAAATAAATAAAATCTTAAGAAAAGTGAGAAAAAGAACAGCAAAGTAAACCCAAACAAGCAAGGGAAGAAATAATAAAGAACAGAAATTAATGTAATAGAGACATACAATACAAAGTCAACAGAGTCAAAAGTAGGTAGGCTCCTTGCAAAGACTAGTTATAAAAAGATAAATAGTTTTCTGTTGAAATGGTCAAGGAAAAAAAAAAAACAAGAGTGAGAAGTATAACTAAGAACTATTAGAGATGAAAAAATGGTATTTATTACAATTTAAAAATTCAATATGTCAATTCTAAAAATTATAACAGTAGTTGTAATTAACCTTAAAAAACAATACGGATATATTGTGAACAATGTTGTGCCAATTAATTTGGAAATTTAATTGAAGAAGAAAAATTCCTATTAAAATTTAATTTTATAAAGCTGACTGAAGAGGAAATAGAAAACCTGAATAACATCAAAAAACTGTTTCTTTAAAAAGGTGGGTCAGTAGTTTCAAATCGCTACACAAAAATCAGCTTCCGGTCTAGGTGGACTGGTGAATTATACCAAACATTCAATGGGAAAAATTATTTTACAGAAACTAATGCAGAGCACAAATCAAGAGGGATTACTCCATAGGCACTCTTATGAGACCCTCATCATCTTTATACTCAATTTGACAAGGCCAGTGTAAGAATGGAAAATCACAGGCTAGTCTCAGTTGTTAAAGTAGATAAAAGAATTCCAAAACTAAACCTTATAATGTAGAAAGGAATTTCATCCGCAGGTGGACTTACTCTGGAAGGTGGGGTGATGATCTGTGTCCTGTGTATCAATTAAGAGTACGGACTTTGCAGGCAGAGTGCCTTGGTTTGAATCCTGGTTGTACTAATTAGCTTCTGGCTGTTTCTTAACTTCTGTACCTTGTTTTTTTAATCGTATCAACTGAGGTTTATTCTGAGGATTGAATGAATTAAAATATGTAAACCATCTAGAACAGTGTCTGAAATATATTAAATTCTAATTGGTGTTAGATAGCGATATTATTTTTAAATTAATTACTGTAATAGTACCATATTAACAGAATAATGAAGAAAGCTATATGGTTATATCAGTAAGTATAAGAAAACATTATAAAGTTGAGTATCCTTTAGTGATTAAAAACTTAAAGTAGGTTAGAGGGGAACCTATTTAACCCGAGAAAATATAAACATAGAAAACCTATATGTTATATTTTATTTAATCATGATATATTTAAAACATTTTTTTAAAAATTGGCAGTGTGAGTAATTTTCTTATCATCATTTTCTTTTGGGGCCCAATAATTGTGGTAAGGTCAAGAATAAAAAAGAAGGGAAGGAAGGTAGGTATAAGGGTTAGAAAGGAAGAGAGAAAACGTATTATAGGCAAAAGAAAGTATAGATGAAATATTATAATTAAAAAGAGTTTTAGTAGCATTGCTGAGTACAAAATCAATATATAAAAAGCAGTTGCAGGAAATGGTAGTTTCTTACAAAGTTAAACATGTACTTACCATGGAATACTCTGGTTCCACTGTTAGGCACATAATTAAGAGAAATGAAAGTGCATGTACACACAAAGACTTGTCTGTGAATTTTTATAACACTGTTAGTCATGATAGCCAAAAGGTATAAACAGTTCTCATGTCCACCGACTAGTAAATGGATTAACAAAATGTGTTAATCCATACATTGAAATACTATTCAGCAATAAAAAGGAATGAACTACTGATATGTTCTACACCATAACTCAAAAATATTGTAAGTTAAAGAATCTGTTTGTATTGTATGTTTCCATTTATGTGAATGTCCAGAAAGAGCAAATCTAAAGAGACAGAGAGCCGGCCACTAACATAGTAATTGCCTGTGGCCGTAGTGGGGGCAGGGTTCGGTTATATACGGGTATGAAGGACATATTTCAGCCATGGAAACATTCTAAAACTAGATCGTAGAGATGGTTGTAGAACTCCACTTGTATCATTTCTCTTCTTCCTACCATTCAATCTGACTGTACTTACCGACCTAAATTCTCACTTTTTTGAGTTACTGAAAAAGGTTTCAAGGATATTGAAAACTTGGTTCCTTGAGTGAGGGGTAGAGATAAACAAGAAGAAAAATGAATGCAGTAGATACTGAGAGAATCTGTCCATCATGTAATTTAGGACGAGTTTGTTTGGAGAGATTAATTTACTCAGACAAGCCCTGTCAACACACGCAGAGCCCCCTTGTATTGAAAAATATATAAGGTCTGTTGGGAACCATTTGCTCTGGTTCTCCTCATCTTTCCTTTACCCATTCTTAATCCAATGTGACAGTGTACACAGACATGGCCATTTGTCCTAATAACAGATTGTGAGTTAATTGGATAAGTAGAATACACAGAGGGAATTCAAAGGGCAAATAGAAAACCCGAATAACACCAAAAAACTGTTTTTTAAAAAAGGTGGGTCAGTAGTTTCAAATCCCTACACAAAAATCAGCTTCCGGTCTAGGTGGACTGGTGAATTATACCAGACATTCAATGGAAACAATTATTTTACAGAAACTAATGCAGAGCACAGATCAAGAGGGATTACTCCACAGCCACTCTTATGAGACCCTCATCATCTTTATGCTCAATTTGACAAGTGATGGTGATGTTTTTGGAGATGAGATGCCTCTTACAGTTTTTTAAATAATTATAAGTTTATTATAAGACTAATATTTACCTTTTGTAATTCAGATTTTTTAAATGTATAGTTTTCTTCAAAGTGACTGCATTTCTGTACTTTAATGTGTGTTGTATTTAAGGCAGTAGCACTTGCATGCTTGGGAGTTATATCATTGTGATATATTTGAAATTTTCCTTTTCATTTCTTTGTAGGTTTTTCAAAAATTTTTATTTTATTTGAGACAGACTTTTTACTGTAATTATATTGTTTTATTCTTGAAATGTCTAGGAAGTTACTCTTTTAATTGAAGTATATTAAGTAAATCATTAGTTATATTATTTGAGGACTTCCACTGTGATTATTATTATTACTGTTCATTCAGTAATAATGAATTATTATTACTGTTCATTCAGTAATAATAAATGAACAGTAATAATAATAAGCCACATGTATACGGCTTGATGAATTATCACCATGTTTTCACCCTGGTGTAATTACCCCTCCGTCAAGAAATAGGTCCAGTCAATTTAAAAGTTTCACGACTTGTGAAAGCAGAGACTGGGGAATTGCTCAGGAAGGGGTCATTTGCTTAAGGACTTCTCTTTGACCTATTTTTGAATGTACTACTTATATACCACGCTGCTTCCAAGGAGTGTTGCATTTTCTTCTTGCTTGGTCATAAATGGATTCAAATTATTAATTGTGTATTTGATGTAGGAACACAGTTGGACAGAACGAATTGAAAATTATAAGTGATCAAGCAATGAACTCGGGATTGTTCTTTGAAGATAAACCCAAGCCTTCAAAGCAGTTACTTCAGTCTTACCAAGAAGCTTTGCAGCAGCAGGTGTTCATTGATTCATCTGTTTATTCATTCACTTTATGTTAAACACTCTATGTGTTTGCACAGTCATCTCTTAGAACTCAGAGTGTAGCAGAGGAGAAAAAAGGACACCAGTTATTTATAATTCACTGTGATAAGTTTTGATGTAGATAGACTAGAGTACTGTTGCACGCATGGGACGGGGAGAAAAATTGGCAGTTAGGGGGCCTCACATGGTTGTTGATATTTGAACTGCATACATTGAATGGATTTGAAATTCCTGGTATATTCAGGGAATGGAATGGATTTGGGAGAAAGGGCTGGAGTGTTGGATTGTGCTGGATTGTGGAGGACTAGCTGTGAGGGTTTTTCAGTTTCATTCTGCTTTGGATAGCCAAAGGGAAGGTGTTGTAAGTTGCAGAGTGAAAGGAGTGGTCGATGTGAGCAGACTTGGCTTTTAGGAGGATAACTGTTTGTGACATGGACGATTGGGAAAGAGACGTGGCAGGGAGATTTTGTAGTAAGTTACTGAGGCAGTCCAGCCAGGAGCCAATGAAGCCCTGAACACCCAGTGAGGGTAGACAGGGAGGACATCCAAGAGATAATACTGGGGTGTCAGTTATAGGACTTAGGTACAGGGAATGAGAAAGAACAGAAGGTTTGAAGGTGATTTTGAGTGTTGTTGTCCCGGAGAAGATGAGGCAAATGAACTAAGGTAGGGAAAAAAGAGGTAGGATTCTTTTAGGGAGGAGGACAGGGGGTTCTGTAGTAGTTTGTAATGTTGAAGAGAGCTTACTAGAGAGTAACTATTAAATGTATGGGGTCTGTCAGAGAATACCTGTTATTTCTGAGAGGGTCCTGGAATTCTTGGTAGGTATATGGCTGCCTGCAGTAGTTTTCTGTAAAGTTCCACCTGGATTTCTTGTAAAGCTCCTTTTGTTCAGTTTTTACGTGGGCAGCCTTCTTGAAAAATGGATTTTTTTGAAGTTAAAGAATTACCAGCATTATTTTTTGTATGTTAGGGTTCTGCAAAAAAGTGAATTTATCTTCTGTTTTCAAGTGAGTATATTAAAAACGCCACTGACAAAAGTAGATTTTCTAACTCTAAAACTTTATTTTATGTATGTGATGACTTCCTTTGCCTTGCTGGAGTGGTTGCTTAAATTTTCTGTGCAAATGGTTGTAATTTTAAAAGTAATTTTCCAAAATGTAGGTACTTTTTCATCGCCTGTCCTTATTTCTAGAGAACAAGCCAGTACCTATAATTGATGATGGTGAGACTGTATTTTAAATAGTCCAGCATTCCCCAGAGAGCTTTGAGCTGGCTACCTTTTTGAATTCTGGAAGTGGAGTTAGCCCAGGATAGAGTAGACCCTGTGAGGAGTGGGGAGTTGCTTGTGGCTGGCCAGGGCCCAAGAAAGGGTGGGTGAGAAATGAGAGCAGGGAGACCCCTGGTCCCCATGGGACTGGTGAGCTCAGAGAGGGAATGGCTCAGGTTGACGTTAGGGGGGTGGGAGGGAAGAGTAGGCTTAGTCCGTAGCGGCATCAGTGGCTGGCATGATGTGAGGGAGCAGCAGCCATGTAGTCCAGCCATCAGAGTCTTTTAAAATTCGGTGTTACCTATATTTGTGATTTAAAATTGTATAATGAAGCATACTGAAGAAAAATCTCCAGTTTCTTCTCTGCTAAGAAAAATAAAATGAGTTATTAAACTAACTTTTTGTATCAGAATACTTGTCAGCACTTATTGTGAATATTTCTTATGTTGTCAAGATTCGGGAAAGAGAAGAACGAAGGAAGAAAGAACGTGAAGAAAAGGAAGACTATGAAGCTAAACTAGAGGCTGAGATGAGAACTTACAACCCCTGGGGCAAAGGCGGAGGTGGTGCCCCTCTCAGGGACGCGGAGGGAAACCTGATAAGTACGTTAGTTCCGTTGATTTGTTGTTTTTAAAAGAAACTAAATGTGTTTTAGGGCTTTTTTAACACTATAAAGAAATTTTGCAATTATATGCCAGCTGAGATCTGAAATATATTTTATGGACTTTATTTCTAAAATGGTAAAAACTTGGGCTGATTTGATTTAGTCTTTAGCCCGGGGACATAGACAACAAGAGAATTCCTGTTTTGGAGATGTGCAGGATAGGTTCTGAGACAAAATTGAAGGCCCACGTCATTAGCTACAGAAAGACGGGTCTCTCTAAAGTTGGACTGGACACTGAGAAATCCTGTGTTGGTGTTGGGTTCAGACTTCCACGAGGAAGCCCCCTCTTTCTGCTCTGTCCTCACACATCTCAGGAAATGTATCTCTATTTTTTAAGATCATTTATACTCTCTTCTCTTGTCTGCCCTTGTCCCCCCATCAAGACCTGGATGATGTTATAGTTTACCGTTACTAAAATTTTTATTTTCTAAAGTGGTCATAAGTGCTGGCTTGATGACAGTTTAAGAATACTCCATGTACTAAACACAAAAAGTCACTGTGAAAATGAAAAAAGAAACTAAATTATTAACTTTTGAAACGATTGGAGAGTAGAAAGGAGTGCGAATCATAGCCTATAAGGCAAGGTCTCTTTTTATGTAGCTTCATGCAAAAAAGGTAGTTTGATAAATAGTATAATAATAGGTTAGAAAGCTTGTCTTCTTCAGACTACTATTTATTTATTTTTATTATAAATTGTCTACCCTCTGATGATAGTAACTCAGTTGCAGAGATGAGCTCATGTCAGTTGGCAAGTTTATACCTAAACTAGTAGTTAGAATTTTGAAGAATTTCCTAGTGCTCTGACCAGTGTGGTTCAGTTGGTTGGGCATTGTCCTGCAAAGCGAAAGGCCTCTGGTTAGATTCCCAGTCACAGCACATGCCTGGGTTGAGGGTTCAGTCCTTGTTTGCGGTACATATGAGAAGGCAACCAGTGTTTCTCACAATGATGTTTTTCTCCCACTATCTCCCTCCCTTCCCCTCTCTCTAAAAATAAATAAAATTTTGAAAAAAGTATTTCCTAATAAAAACAATAAAATCCTTATTATAAGGGTTTTTAAATATATATATATATGTATATATATGTATATAAAACTAGTAAGATATCTTTAAAATAAGTGATCTGGAATAGTGTGCAAGGGATGTTGTCCTTAATTCATATAAAAATAAGGAATGAAAAAATTAAGTACTATTTATGTATTGTTTTTCTATCAGTATCATATAATTAGCCATGGTGTAATAAATTGTTCAGGGGGTAGAGTTATTTTCCCATTTGTGAATCTGTGACATTTTCTTTTATTCTGTGTATTGTGGAATTATTCTTGTAATGCTAGCAATTTTGTATTAAATGATATGATTTACATTTGAAATAAAGTCCCCTTTTCAATGACATCTTTGCAGTTAGCAAATTACACTCTTGACAAATTTGCCTTTTTTATTTTCACTTTTTAACTGACTTCAAGCTTTTTATTATCCCACTGAAAGATAAAGGAGTGACAGTTGATTGACAAATCATTTTTTCTAGTAAAATATCAATATAGATTTGTTTTGATTGCTGAATCTGATAGTCTTAAATCTTAATAATTATGAATTCTACTGAAACTAATTTTATTTTTATATAAGGACACTGACTATTCTAATTGAGAGGATCGTGTATAATCACAACAAGAAATTATAACATGTTACTAATTTTGAAACTCATCATAGTGTTTGTTTACTTATAGGGTATTTATCTCTTAATTCATGGTTTGTGTAGGTGAATATCAACATTCCCTAAGCACTCACTAGTAGGTAACAGCCACAGCTGTGTCATCTGGAAGGCGTGAGCTTGATATCCTGCATCTTGTGATAAAAAAGAGTCCTATATGTATTATTATTTGTTGTGACTTCTCATTTATCTAGACTGGCTATTCTGGCAAATTGGATAACAATGAGATTATTGATTTCCCATTTAAATTATTCCATTTTTGTGACTTTTTTAGAGACCTCAATTTTCCCATTGTTTCTATTTTCATTTCACTCCCATGTCCTGGTAGATCTCAGGATTTGGTGATGATTTCAGGAGCATCTAGCTAATCCTTGTTTTACCATCCCTGGCACTTGGTAATTTTCTTGTAATCAGCTTTTCTCTGTGATTTCACCCAGTCCCTTTTTACATTTTCAGCATTTCTACTCATTTCTTATGTCCATTTCTTAACATACTTAGGGTACTTGTATTCTTAAACACAAATAGAACTCTTGACCTTGTTACACTTCCCTTATCATATAAACCACATTCCAAAAGTAGTCTGTGCTTACTGCTGCCGGGCGTGCCTCTATTGCTTCGTATTCCCTAATATGACTCCTGGCTGCCACCGCTCTGCCAGTGCTACATCTTCAGAAATAACTGATGTCCTGACTTCCAGTTCATGGTTTTTACCATCGTCATTCCTCTTCCTCTTTTTAAACAAAATTTTTATTGATTTAGAAAGAGCCAGAGGGAGGGAGTGAGGAGGAGGAAGAGAGAGATAAAGAGAGAGAAGTAACTACTTGTTTCACTTATTTATGCATTCATTGGTTGATTCTTGTATATGCCCTGACTGGGGATCAAACCAACAACGTTGGGGAATGGGCATGATGCTCTAACCAACTGAGCTACCCTGCCAGAGCTAGTCCTCTTCCTCTTTGAACTGAGTTGGCACTTCCTTCCTTTGTATCCTACGCATCCTCTCAGATGCTGTCCTCTCTTCAGCTGACATTAGATGCGTGTTAGGAACCAGGTTAAATGCTTCTAGGTCTGTGCACATCTTTGTTCTAGGACTGTGTTCTAATATTGTGTGTTCCTTGAGTTAGATATGCTCTTTCTCCATCTGTTCTCTCCCACCTCATCTCTGAATTCTCCTGTGTTTCTCTTTAGGTCTACTCTGTGGATGATCTTAATATCCTTTTCTTTGCCCCCGACCACTTTTGAAATTCTTCTTCAACCAACCTGTCTTCTGAATCTCTGCACCTGAGGCTTGGTGGATTATGCACACCTAGCGTGCAAAGCCAAACTTCACTTTGTAAATCCAGCTCTTCATGGCCTTTTTCTGTAAATGCATCATAATTCTGATCATTCAAACTAAAAACTACAGCGTTCTTTTGATTCCTTATGTCCAGTCAGTTAATAAGGCTAATGTATAGGTTCTACCTCTTCAGTGTTCTTTGAATTCTCTTCATTTTCTTTCATGCTACCACCAGAGCGGAGATTTACGTCTTACTTGGGCTTTTGCGATTTCCTCATTACTTCTTCATTCTTCCTCCTCTGTTTTCTACATCTGAGCTATATGTATCAAAAGTATACCCAATTTTATTATTCTATACTCGGAATCACTGAGGATTCTGGAACCTGATTGGCTGAGTTCACATTCTTGCTTTGCCCTTTACTGGCTTTGTGGTCTTTGAGCAAATTAATTTAATTTAATTTTCTCATCTATAATACTTAGGTGAAAGTAATAGTACCATATCACGTAGGTTATATAAAATATGAAAGTAGTGAATATTAAATGTTAGCTGCCATTATTACTAGTACTACCATAACTAACAAAACTGTCTTCACTGCCAGAACAGAACTGAGAATCATCAGCTTGTTTCAGAATATTCCATAATAGGCATCCAGCCTGTATTTTCCTACGTTATTTCTCATTCCTTTATTCGTTTTCTGCTCTAGTCAAGCTGGACTACTTTAATGTTGCCAGAACACTCTTCATGTTTACCCCCTTGGAGCTGTTTCTCACACTGTCCGTTTCTTTGTTAAGCTTTCCCACCCACCTTTACCGGGGAAGCTCTATGTCCGTCCTGTCCTAAATGTTGCAACAGGATGTGAGCTTCCCTGATTCTGAACTCCCATTCTCATTCGTAACAGTCCCTTGTTATTTGCCATGTTCTCTCTCATGTCCTAATTGTAATTCATGTTTATAACACATCCTTGAACATAACAGGCTTCCTGCTGACCACTTTTTATATCCAGGTTTAAGTTTACTGTCATTGCTGCAGTATACTGTCCAAATTGTTTGTGGAGAACTACTTTTGATGTTAAAATTTTGAGTTCTTCAGTCATTCGGGTCTTTTTTTAGGATTAACTGGTTGTTCGACCTAGTTCCACAAGCTCAGATTTTTGCCACGTGTATGTGCTATCTATCTATTGCTGTGTCACATTAGCCCAACATGCACTGTTCTAAAATAACTTTTATTACCTTGCAGTTCGGTGAGTCAGTACTTTGTGAGTGGTTTAGCTGGATGGTTCTGTCTCAGGGATTCTCAGGAGATTGCAGTCCAATACGTGACAGTGTGGGTTGTAGTCATCTTGAATGCTTGACTGTGTCTGCGGAGTCCGTTTCCAATCTAGCTCCCTCAAAGGGCTCCCAAGGTCGCAGTTTCTGTCACGTGGGCCTCTCCTTTGGGCTCCTTCAGTGTCTCTGTGATGCAGTAACTGGCTTTCTTCAGAGTGAGTAATGCGGATCACGCAAGGTGGAAACCATAATGTCTTTCGTGAAGTAGCTTTGGAAGTCACATACCATCGTTCTGCAGTATCTGTTCTTGAGAGTAAGTTATGGATGATGGCCCACACTCAGGGGAGGGGAACTGAGCTCCATCTTTAAGGGAGTATTGTCAAAGAATTTGCAGATATGTTTTGAAACTGCACACAATTATGTTTTTTCACTAGAAATGCTAATGATTTTGGGTAAATTTCACTATGACTTGCCTTGAATTGTTGTGGTATTTTGTATATTAAAGAGATTCCAGGTTTATGATTTTTCTGGGTTGCCAGAGATCTATATGTTCTTAAGTTTTCTACTAATTTTGAGTTTATAAGGCTTTTTAAAAATCTTCTATGTTTTGGTAATTTTGTTTCTGTTTTCAGGGCACCAAGAAATCATTGAATTATTCCAGCTCTGTCCTGTTGTTTCCTCTCAGATTTCCTACTTTGAGAAAATGTGTTAAGCATACTAATTATAGAAATGTATTTATTGAAATAAATGGCTTATTTTTCCCTCTCAGCTGATTTGAATAGGATGCACAGACAAAATATAGATGCCTACCATAACCCAGATGCAAGACCATATGAAGATAAAAGGGCTGTTGTGTCACTAGAACAAAGTTTAGCCACTTCAAATGCTGAGAACCTAGAAGATTCTGCAAATAAAAACTCAGGTGTTTAATCACATTCTATTTTTTCTTTTACATTTCTAAAGTTGTTCAGTAACATTTCTGTTCTCTGATAAAGTGTTATTATATTTTGAGAATATGGTTACTCTGAGTCAGGAAGCATAACATGTTATTTGTGCTTTTTGTTACCTTTTCTTTGTAGGTATTTTGAAAAAAGTGAGTAGGGAAATGTAGTTTGCTTCTTAATGAACGTTGTTTCTTCTCAGCTTTGTAATTTGCTTACGTATATTTTAGCTGTGGCTTAGGTTTTTGTTTTGCTAGTAGGACATTGCTTAAAATGAAACAGTCTTTTTACACATGCACTTGGCTTCTCATACCCATAACTGTTTGGTTGAATTGGTGAGAAGTATCAGATGTGGTATGATGAATTGTACAATGAAATAAATTTTTTCCTTGTTTGTAACAGTCATTTGCTCTCCCTTATAAAACTGCCATGTACACAGAACTGAATAATTACATGTTTAATTTGATACCTGGTCACATCCTCCTTTTTTAAGCAAATATCTTTAGGGTATTGCTATTAAGCAATACCCTTTAGTTGAAAGTTCTATAAATTGAAAATTACTCATCAACTTTCTTTATGACTTGCTAGGAAAAATTGTCATCATTTTTCTTCATTAAGGGTATATGAAAATATGTTACATATCTAAAAATCAAAGGAAGTTGATGCTATAAAAGTAGCCACTTATTTGCTACAAATTCTGCTTTTGTACTTTCAGAAAAGTACAAAAGTTTTTATTTTAGAGTAGAAAAAATTTTACATTAGGAAGGCCTTCTAAAATATCCTGGACTTTAACTTTTTTTATTTTTAACCCACATGACTGATTAGCCAGACAGGCAGATTAAATGGGAAGCTGTGATTAGAATCACCAGCCTTGCATCTTTCAAGCCTTAATGGTAGTGCTACTCTGTGCGGCCTTTGTGAACGCTCGGCAGATGGAGTGTTTGTTGTTTCCGTGGCAGCCAGTACCACTGTTTGATTCCTATTACCAGAAATGCCTTCTTACTCTGATCCACAATAGATTTTACCCAGCAGATCTACTTTTGATTTTGGGAGGGCTAGAAATTGGAACTTTTGATTTCGATGAAATTATTCATTTGGCTGTCACTGTGGGTCTGTAATAATTCATTGTGCAATGGGAACACCAAAGCACCTTCATATTATTGCTACTTAGAGAATTTTGGCTTCTTTCTGATTGTCATTATTTTTTTCTTCGTTTGCCTTTTCTTCTAGTAGCCTGAATTGGCATCTGTCTCTGTGCTTCAGACCCCACTCTCTGCCCTTTTCTCCCACACCCTGTATTGTTTGTAGTCCTGTCTCAGCCTAGGACTTTCTCTGTGTAGTAATAAGCACTTATTTTTCCAGCAAATCCTGGAAACACAAACAGTTTCCACAGCCCCTTCCCCGAGAGACAGCTCAAGCATGACGATTGCCTGTGCTCAGGATTTGTTGCCTATGGCCTTTCTGCATGATGCCAGGATTTCCCCCTTTTTTTATAAGTTGAAATTTCCTAAATTAATTTTCATTCCCTAGTAGCATAAAATAGACTTTATGAGTGCAAGAAGCTAAGTCATCTGATTAGTTGCTATGCCATCATATATGTGTATGAATGTGTGTATACACACATATGTATATTATGTGTGTATTTATACACATATGCACATTCAGTATTTTAAAGGCCTTAGGGAACTTCAGTATATCTGAAAATGGAATGTTATAAGGTATGCTTAAGTTTCATCATCCAGAATGTTTTGTCTTCATGAAGTCTGTTTTGACGTCCTTCCTAACATTCATTTTTTTCCCCTTTTATGGTTAGATGGAAAACCATATTTATGAAGTCACAGTAATTTGACTTAAACTTATTTTTTGGCTTATCATGATGCCTAGATACATTCTGTTTATTTTGTGTAGAACAAGTGTTTCCCTGTGGTTTTATTTTTATAATTCTTTTATTTTGTCTTTTCCTGTCTTCAATATTTCTTCTCTAATTGCCACAAAGGCTTAGAATTTGAGTGATCATTAAAGTGAAACATCCCATTCTATTTTGTTTCCTGATCAGCTTTTCCACCATAGCATAAGATTATAATGTATTTATAAGTATTGATTTGGCTGTCTGCTGATCTATTTGAATAAGCATTAATACATTTATTTATTTATTTATTTACTTAGCAGTATATTCTTAAGTAAGTACATTTTTAAAATTTAATCTTTATTGGATTTTTTCCCATTACCATTTAGTCCCCTTTATAGGGGGTTGAAGGGGACCATGAATAAATTTAAATATGGAGGCAAAGAGACCTGCATGGCAGCTCAACTTGCAAACAGCCAGTCTACACAAACCTCATGAGAGAAATAAATGCTTTAGATTTACGGTATAAAGAAGAGTCAGTAAATGAAAAATAATACAAAAAGTTATATGAGGCTTAAATTTAAATACCATTTATTTCTTTTTGCATTCACAGAGACTCTTGGGGTATAATTATTTTTTAACTCACTTTTATGAAATACTATTTTTCCTTTTTCAGAATGTGTAATACTACTTACAGGTAACATTTTTATTATTCATGGTTATATCCCATTAATTTGGTAGAATTAAAAAAAATATTGCAATCATAAGGAGTCATTTTAATTTTTATAATGTTTTAGACCTTACTTTCTTATTTATTGTTTTAACCATGGATGGGAAGACTTTTGGACTTACTGATTCTTTAGGTAATTTAGGTATTTTTATATATGTACACATAATATGTTTTAGTATATAATTAAGCAGTATTCTTAAGAAAAGGATATTTATACCTATAAGAACTTAAATGTTTATTTTTCTTTCCGTAAGTTTTACTTTAAAGTCTTTGCTGTAATCAGAATTATTTAGCTTTTAAGTTTTCTTGGTGTCCTTCAGGTACAGATATATTATGGTTCTTCAACTCTTAATTTTATTTTAGTTTCACTATTTTTCTTTTTTTCATTACTTTTTATTACTTCAGATTCCAATCTCAATTTTCCTTTTCTGATTGTAACCTCTGGACTTCCATATTTAGCTCATTTTTTCAAAATATGAATTTAGTAGCTATTTGTAAATGTCTACATTTTCTAAGCATTGGCTAATGATATGTTTTTACAAAATTTCTCTTTAAGGTCATATACAAACACAGAGCTCTCCTTTTGCTCGAGGAAATGTATTTGGTGAGCCTCCAACTGAACTTCAGATTAGACAGCAAGAATTATACAAGAATTTTCTTCGGTTTCAGGTGAAATGTTTACTTGATCATAGTTTAAAAGTTTCATAAGAGTTTCAATAAACAAAACTTGCTGCAATTTTATTCACAGGATAAAAAATAAATTCTCACATGCCATGCAGCCACCTACAATGTCTAATTTATATCAGGTATAGGCAGTAATAAAATTATGTTTTATATCTGAGAAAAGAATAAGGAGACACGTTAGGTATATCAGTTGACTTAATCTTTTCTAAACGTTTTAAAATTGCTAATTGTTAAAGTGCTGAAATTTATAAAACTGAAAGACTTAATACGATATTCATCTCTTAGGCACAGTCTTTCTAGATGCTTATGTATCAGTAGAAAGTCAATAGTTTTTTTCCCCCCCGCAAAGATTTGACATTCCTGACTCAGTAGTATAGTTGTAAATAACTAAAAATTTGATGTAATCACATCTGCATTTATTTGCTGCATTTATGTATGTAAACAAATAGCATTTAAAATACTAAAAATGCCCAAAGAAGGCATTTGATCATCGAGTGTTTATTAAGCAAAGTTACTGAACTCCCGCCCCCTGCCCACCCTTGTGCTGGATACTACAGAGGGCGCCTGCGGTGAGCGGTGAGCGAGAGACCTGCCCTCGAGACCTGCCCTCAGGGCCGCAGTTTCTTCTCCCCTCCCCTCCCCTCCCCTCCCGCACTCACCTTCCAGTGTCAGATTACTCCTGTGTCTGCTTAATCTTCCTTTCATATCACTTCACATACTATTCTTTTTTACTCATAAACCTGGTAGCAGTTTTCCTTTCCTACAGGAATTTCCAGTGTCCTTAGTCTGACATTTAAGGCTGTCCAATGTAATCCCAATTTCTTAAATTCCTCTTATAGAGATTCTACTCTAACATGTCATATCATCTTTCTAACCCTAATTTTGCGGATGCTTACATAAGGCAGCTGTCTTAAGGATGATTGATCTGGCCTTAGTGTTTAGGATGTGTTATTGGGGGCTTGAAAAGTTTTGAAGCAGGGGGCATTTTACTAGAGTGGTGACGATAGAAGTGGAGGGAAAGACCTTTCTAAGGATTGCCAGAGTGAATAGAGAAACCGAATATAAGAGAGTGGCACTAGGAGCCCCAAGGGTATTAGCTGCTCAAGTCAGGCAGCAGCATTTTGAGGGTCATAGAGTTATTAACCTGTTGGACTTGGAAGGCCCTGTGGTGTGGTGCCCATAATGACAACAAGTCAAAATTTGAATAGCTTCTATTATACTAAGCAAGTGTTCGCATGGTCTAGAGTAGAGTTCAGGAAATAAACTAAAATCTTGAAATTGTATAGCTTGTTATTGTTTATAAGATACTTTTACATGTAGTATCTCATTAAACCTTAAAACCCTCTGAGGAGTGCATTTAATTTTATGGCATGCAACTAAAATACAGGCAAAGAGATGTATCCATGGTGACAGAGCTAGCAATTGGGAGGCCAGTACTTGGAACCAAGTCTCCTCACTGCAGGATCACATCTGTAGGTGCAGAACGTGCATCTCCAGGGGGTTCTAGGAAGTCTTCCCTTCTGGAGAAATCGACTAGTAATGGGGAAGCTGTGACTCTCTTAGTTTCAGAGTAAGTCCAGCTTTCAGGCCTCCCACCTGTAAACCCTCAGCGGACCCGTTAGAGATTGCCCTCAGATGGTGGTTTACATATTTTTCTTTCAGCAGCCTCTTAACCTTCCCCATTTTTTCCCTCAAAGTCTAACACAGAACTGGCTAAATTGTATTTAATATGGTGTCAAACAAGAACTAGCCTCAAACTTAACTGTCAAAAGAGGTGTTGTAAAGTGTTCAGATCTGTGCACAAAGATGGCAACAGAAGCCTGTCTCCATGTCTGTACCAAAAATATAAACGCAGTAGAAGTCTTCATGTGGTTATTTACCAAAATTTTAATTTGCTAAATAACACAAGTGAGTTTTCAGATACCATTTTTCATTAGACCTTTAAAAATGACACATTTAATAGAATATTTACAGGAGCCTTGAAGCATTTTGTGTCATACGGTTTGAAGACCGTTCACCTGGAAGCTGGTTTCCTCTTTCTGTTGAACAACTGTGCAGCATCTCTGTTGGAATGACATTTCTGTGGATTCACTAGGTGTGTGATCCATTTATGACTGATCCCTAATGACCCTGATTATCATTTTTTTTCATGGAGTAGGAAGAAATGGGGAGCTGAGTGTTAAATGTGAGGTTTTGTCATGTGGACCATAAATGGTGTTTTCTCTAGGAGAAATGATTATGTGCACACTGCTTAGTACTAAATATTAGGATTGTGCTGCATATTTAATAGTATTGTGAGATAGGAGTGTTGGAAAAAGCTCTAGCATGCAAAATCATGAAACATGTAGGAAGATTCAAGTTCTTATCGCTCAAAAGATTGACAGCACTAGATATAACAGGCTTGAAGCTAGAGGCATTGCAGATAAGAACAATAAAATAAGATGAATAGCCATAACCAATGCGTCCTTAAGAGGAACAGAAATCTATTGGATACCCAGGACGCATGCTCCCCTGCTTCACACGGGGAGGATGCAGCCTCTCTCGGAGGATTCCCTTCCTTCAGATCGTGCACTCTTCCTCGGGACCTTCCCCCGAGTACTCAGCACTGCACGCCACAGGTGGCCTTCAAGACGAAACTTAATTAGGAGTCCTTGTGGCCAAAGTCCTCTTTGGCAGTGGATAAGAAAGAAGAAAGGGCATTCTGAGAGGGGGATTCCTGCATAAAGAATGATTGAATGCTGAAATATGGATTCTACTGTTCAGGGCATTAAGCCAAGGACCTTTGAGACATCTATTTATCAGCTGTTGTAGATAATATAATCATCAATTATTTACTAAGTACCTTTTATGCAGGAGGAACTTTTCTGTTTTTTACATACATTTTTCTCTACTTTCATTCTTTGAGCAGTCCTTTGAGATACAGACATTAATAACTCTTTTTATAAGAGAAGAGAGCTGAACAGGAACATTTCTTTTTTTTTAAGATTTTATTTTTAGAGAGGGGAAGGGAGGGAGACAGAGTGGGAGAGAAACATCAAAGTATGGTTGCCTCTTGAGTGCTGCCTACTGAGGACCTGGCCCACAACCCAGGCATGTGCCTTGACTGGGAATCCAGCTGGCAACCCTTTGGTTCACAGGCAGGCAAAGTTTCTTAAGGTCACACAGTTTTAAAATATTCGGTGGAGCTGGAATTTTACTCATAGCTCTGAAGATTACGTCATGTAGCCTCCCTAATAAAATATAGGAGAATGAGAAATTGAGGCGGTCAATTTAACTTGCATGAAGATGATACAAAAATTGAATTCATAGGCTACTAGGAAAAATTAAGTGGTATTCCAACTTCTCATTAGTTTACAAAGAAATAACTAGACATAATTCTTCAGATTGAGGAGAAGAAGCAAAGAGAGGAAGCGGAGCGCGAAAGGCTGAGGATCGCAGAAGAAAAGGAAGAGAAACGGCTTGCGGAACAGAGGGCGCGGATCCAGCAGGAGTATGAAGAGGAGCAGGAGAAGAAAAGGGAGAGAGAGGAGGAGGTGCATTTTTTTTCCTGTTGTATTTTTCTACTTAGTTTGAAAGTCAAAATCTCATTCTGACTTGAAAAGATATTTATTACTTACAGAGGAGACCAGTCTTGTAGTACATTTAGAAAATACCAGATCAGTATTCGTTCATTGGTTATTATTTTATTAAAGTGAAAGACTAAGCTAAGAAGACATAAACGATGACTTGTTAAGCTAAAAAATAGTTTAGGCTGTCTAAGGATGTTACAAAAGATGCCTTAATATTATATTGTTAAGAAGATAATTTCTTGATGTTAAGAACACTGTATCATCTATATCTTCAGTTTTACATCTCTTTATTTCAGACAAGTAGGCGGCACATTTTTGAGTGGGCTATAAGAATGTATGTATGGAGTGTGTATATATTTTTCTCTTTATTTTAAAGCAAAGACTAAAAAATGAAGAGCTTATTCGGTTAGCTGAAGAAAGACGAAAAGAAGCAGAAAAAAAGAAGAAAGAAGAAGAAGAAAAACATAAACAACAACTTCAGCACTACTACGAAAGAGAAAATATAATTGGGGAAGAAACAAAGGTCAGCTTCAGACGGAAATGCCGGTTAATAAATGCCGGTTAAACCTGCAGTGTGACCACTTTCAGTGTGAGAGTTGTGGAGCTACTGGCACAAGGCAGAGAGCGGAGGAGGGGCACTTGTCTTTTCTGTTTTACAGCGGCTTTTGGGTGCAACTTCCTATACGAGAGGATGTCCCTGGGCTGGGTGGTCCCTGGGCTGGGTTGCTATTCTCCCCATGAGGGTAATGGGGTTACTTAGCTCTCCTGGTGTTGTTCCCATGGTCTGTGGACTAGCAGCCTCCAGACCATTCACGACAAGAGTAAGTACAGAAATTGAGAATTAGTGTTTGGAAACTTACGTAGCAATTTGTCACAGTAATTTGATATCTGTTGAATCTCCTGATAACAAGTTGGGCTTGAATTGTGTAATGTATTTTTTAAAATTTTCATTTATCTAGTAATGTGTTCTGATTCTGTTTACAAATTTGTCCTCGGTGCATTGCATGGATTGGAAATTAAAGAAGAAAAACTGGTGGCTCACCACAGACTGAGTTCAAGTCTGCATCTCTGAAATAGGGGGGTTGAAGTTCACAGTTAGGGGCATGAGTCAAAGTTACTAGACAGGTTTTCCCTCTAGAAAGCTACTTGCCCCTTAGAGGAATTAGTTTACACCCATACTCACATTTCAAAGCTGTATTTAAAACTCTGTATGCATAAGTATCGTGACAGACTTGTTAAAAATGTATGTTCTTAGGTCTCATCTACAAAGTACCTGACTTACTGAGTCTAAGGTCATCCCAAGAATCTGCATTTTTACAAGCGTGCTTAAGGGTTCAGATGTAATCAGCTTGTGGACCACAGTTTTTAAAAACCCTGTATGTCTCATAGGGTTAGTCCAGACATTTTTAGAAATTTAGATTTATACAAACATTGTTTCTTCTAAGCAGACTCACAAAAAGATCACTTTAAAAGAAATTTATAAGTAAGATCATTATGTTTTGTGTTGTTTATTTTCAGGGTTCTAGGAATGTTAGGCAGTAGTCTTTATTCTTAGGATAAAAAGTTGGTTATATATATTTATTTGTTAAGCCTTTTAAAGTATATTACTCAAATGTCATATTACTGTTTTTTAATTAGTAAAGTTTAGTTTTCAGAGCAGTGTTAGGTTTACAACAAAATTGGGTGGGGAACACAGAATATTTTATTGCTAATTAGGTTATTTAGAATGAAAGACTTGTTAGTTTCCCACAATGGTGTTTCTGCCAATTTCTAATTATGTTTAAGAAGGAAATGCTATTTCTTATATAATTTTATGGCTGTTAAAGTTTAATTGTGAAGTACCATGAAGTTTTAAACCAGCTTTGATCTGTTTAGTGCATTTTGCCCTTAGTTCTGAGATTATCATTGCTAGATGACATTTTTCCTTGTTTATGCTTGCCGGATACATGTTTTTGTTACTCTTTTACTTTTCACTTATCACAGTTTTTTTATCTTTTTATTTGCCTTGTACATTTATTTAGTTTTGAATTTGTTTTTTGGACCATAACCTTGTCTTTAAGATACTGTTTGTGGTCATCTAAAAGTTTTTTGAAAAAAGGTGGTTTTTACAGCATATATTTCTAATTTTATCGAAGTCACCAGTTAATGTAATATTTGATTTTTTACTGTGCAAAATGAACAGTTTAACACACATATAGTTTAATCTATACATATACTCTGGTCTGGAGAGGTTTTTTGCACCCTGATAATTGCATTTTGTCGAGAGTTTTTAGATTTTCAGCATTTTTATTTTAATGTGAAGTTGGGAATTGTTAGATTTATTACACTGTAAACTGAAATTATGTTTTATTTTCATATGGAGACGCAGAACTACATTGTGATCTGGAAAATTCTTTATCTATGATGCTTTTGGTGACAGGGGATTGAGATTTTAGGTGTTGAGGTCTGTTGTTTTCCATAAAAGGGGTTTGTTTATTTTTTGTCTTGTGCAATTTCTTTTTTTTTAAATTTATTTATTTTTAGAGAGAGGGAAAGGGAGGGCGAAAGAAAGGGAGAGAAACATCAATGTATGGTTGCCTCTCACACGCCCCCCGCCCAGGCACCTGGCCCACAACCCAGGCATGTGCCCTGACTGGGAATTGAATTGGTGACCCTTTGGTTCGCAGGCCAGCGTTCAATCCACTGAGCCACACCAGCCAGAGCTGTGCTATTTCTTTTTGTTAGGGTGATTTTTTACTTTGGCTGTACTTTTGTTTTCATTAGTTCCCTATACTCAGTATGCTGTTGCTTTACCTAAGTTTGTTGAATTATTTTTTCCTTATCTGAGAATAGTATTTTAATAAGGATATCTGACTCTACTTATGTTTATCATAAGTGATATATTTGATCTTACGTAATTGTTTTTCTGACTTTTTTGGTAAAAAGTATTAAATAATATCGAGAACATTCTGAATTTCTTAGATGGTCAAGTATTAAGGGTGTGTGTATATATTTTTCTCTTTATTTTAAAGCAAAGACATAGTATGTGTACGTGTGTATGTGCATATGATTACTGCTATATGTATGCACATGTATGTGTTTCTTTTTTCAGCGCTTGAGACAGCCTTCTCCTGTGGTTCCTGCTCTTCAGAACAAAATTGCAAGCAAAGTCCAAAGACCTCCTTCAGTTGACAGCATTATAAATTCCTATATTCAAGTATATACTTTTTCTTATGATTTGTTAATCTTAGCTAAGTTATTTTTGGTTGGGGGAATTGAATGAGATTTTCTTACTCATGATATTTAGCTAGGTTAAATTTTTCAGATCTGAAGTATAGATAACATCTACATTAACTCGTCTGCTTCTTTGGTTGTAACTGATAGGTCTTCGTGCCCCAAAGTTTAAATTCTTTGACAAATCATAGCTTAGCACATTTTTTTGTCAAGGCCCCCAAGGTCTTTTCTTCAGTAATGTATCTTTTAACTCGTTGTAATGAAGTTCCTTCATGCTAATGAAGTCCCTTATACTTTAGACTGAGCTGTAGTCAAAAGAAAGCTGGGAAAATGTTTTGGAAGGGTTGATCCTGGAGTTGATGCTTGAAGAATGCATAGGAATTTGCCATAAAGAGGAGGATGAGGGAGTTTCAGCACGTGAAAATCAGGGAGGGAATGTAAGCCACATGGCACATGTGGAGAATACACTGTGGTGTGGTCTGGGTCTGATAATACCCTGGGCAAGGTGGGGGACGTGGAGGTCAGAACATATGCAGGGTGTAGTATGGAGTGGTAAGGGATTTGACTTTATTCCACAGACTAGTGGCTGCCAGATTAATTACCAGAACAGATAAGCATTAGAAGAACACCTTCCTGAATCCCACCCTCTGAGATTCTGATTTAGTAGGTCTGTGGTAGACAATGTCTGGGAACTCATTATAATATTTAAATAGGAGAAGAACGTGGCCAGACTTGTCTCGCATAATGTTCTCTTAGGCAGCGGTGTGGAGGTGTATGTTGGAGGCCAGGATGCTTTTTCAGAAATCGTAATGTGAGACTTTGCTTGTCTAAACAAAGGCAGTGACAATGTGAACTGAGAAGGGGTGACAGTGTTAAGATGCTTTCCAGAGACAGACAGTGCTACTGTGTGGTGGGTAGGAGTCAGTGACAGCTGTCAAGTTTCTGGTGAGGTTAAAGAGTAGCTGGTTGAAAGCAGAGGTCTGGGCTGGATTTGTAGTTGTGGAAATCGTGAACGTTGTTGCTTGTCAAGTGAGAACTACTGTCCAGGATGAGTTCAGGGGCTGTGAAGAGGGTGGAAGATGTAAAACTAGGGAATCGCCAACATTTGCGAAGCAGAGGAAGGAGACAGAGACAGAAAGGTGACGGTGAGCGGCAGTGATGTCAGTTGCTAATGGCTTCAAGTGCCCACTGAGTGCATCACTTGGGATCATCTGGGGATTTTGGAGAGAACAGGGTTAGTGGAGAACAGGGTAGTGGGGTGCACAGCAGAGGCAGTAGTGGGGTGGTGGAAAGTGGGTGGGAGTAAGGATGTAGACACCATACATCCTGCATTTCTTGTCTTTAAAGCTGCAAGTTTCTGAAGGGAAGGAGGGGATGGACAAGAGATAGCGATGAAAGGTGAGACGAGAATTTTCTTTAAGAAGGGAGAGGTTTTTAAGCATAGTTGAGATTAAGGAGAGAGGAAAAGGAGAAAAGGGACCAATTTATGGAGTCACTTACCAGCTACAGAGTGCAGGTTAAGGGGTTATTTTGGATGGGACAAGGACTTCCCATTTCCTTCCCATTGTGGTGGGAAGGAAAAATGGATGTAGGTAAGTTTACAGTTAGGATAGTGGGGAGGTTTTGTTTCACATATAGATACTTCAAAAAAGTGTACTTTTCGTGCTCTGAGTAGGGATGACATCCTGAGTGCATCTGTCATGATTGTTAAACAGGAACGTTCCATGTCCCGGGCTCAGTCTCCGCCAGTACCTGCCAGGAAAAATCAGCTCCGTGCAGAAGGTACAGTTAACTATTAAACCAAACCTGAAATCTAGGACATTTTCTAGCTCTTTATTTTCAAATAATTATAGGCTCAGAACATTGTAAAACAATACAGAGCTAGACAGGTCCTGGGTATCCTTCAGTTTTCTCCCGGTGGTAACGTCTTACCTAGTACAGTGTCACCACCAGGAAATGGACGTTGCAGCATCTGCAGGCGTCTGCCAGGCTCCCCCAGGTTCACATGCATCGTTATGTGTTTGTGTTGTGTGTGTAGTTCTCTGCATTCTTACTGCGTGGAATTTGTGTG
Source organism: Carollia perspicillata (assembly GCA_004027735.1). Lineage (NCBI taxonomy): Eukaryota > Metazoa > Chordata > Mammalia > Chiroptera > Phyllostomidae > Carollia > Carollia perspicillata. The sequence goes on along the minus strand of PVKM010000117.1, from coordinate 8,548 downwards.
ACCACCACACAGCCAAGGCGCAGAGGGATCCCCTGTGCAGCCCCGTAAGGTGGCATTCTTCCCGAGCCCCATAATGTTTCTTAACTATTGAAAGTCCTGTATTATCAGAAGTGTGTTTGTGGGTCTTAATGATGTTTATAAATGTGATCTGTAAACAGGAAGCGTTAAAGATAATGTTCATAAAAATGTCTCTCTGAGCATTTTAGCTTTACGATAAGTCAGGCCATGTTTTGATGCTTAATCTTCTGTTCTTATACCTGTCTTATTTTTTTACTTATCCATGGGAATTTGCAGAGGAGAAAAAAAATGTAATTATGGAATTATCGGAAATGAGAAAACAGCTTCGTAGTGAAGAGCGGCGTCTACAGGGGCGATTGCGACACTTGGACAGTGAGGATGAAATTCATATAAAGTGAGTTTCGAGCTGCCCTCTCTGTTTGTTCCTGAACGTTTGTGTTCAGGATAAGGAGTCAGGTGTCAATCGGAACCAATCCAGTAGTTCTAGTTTGGGACCAGGGTTAATTAATCTTTATGGTAAATCCCTCTTGATTAGATAGAATGGATAGTTTGCATGCTTGAAAATGTTTTTAACAGATTGTTAGTGAAGTTGTAATGACTGAAATAGCCTTTTCTCCCAAGAGAAATCCAGCTAAATAATTATACAAGTTTTCTAGTGCAGAGGGATTCCGTGCAACTAATACAAAAATAGTGTGTGACTTTTGAGTCTGTTCATTGTTCGTAGCATATTATATGGTGGGTAGGTTTTCTGCCCCCCTTTTTTGGCAAAACAAGTCATTTTAAAATTAACTTGCTTTTGATTTACTTTTCTCAACTTTATGTAAAGTTGCCTTCCTAAAAATTTTATACACAATTGTTGAATTTATTCACTGTGGAGATGGGGCTTTTTAATGAATATGTCTTTACCCTAATATAAGATATTTAAATTGAGCATTGTAACTATCCTTTTGTACTGCCAATACTATACAGGGTCCAGCATAAATCCCCTTTTTTATTATAAAATCTTTGGTTACAAAATCATAAGCATGTAATTCTGGAATATAACAGTATCACACTCAAGCCCCATATGGCATTTTAGGTGAAATGTTCAAATTGCCGTCCATCTCGTGTGAGACATTCACGTACCCTACCAGCCTCACTCAGTGGTGTTACTTCTGCTGGAGCCTGCATTTATGGTGGTGGTATTGACAGAGGAGTTGGGGAGAGAAGGAAGAAAGCAAAAGGAAGAAAGAAATAGCATTTCTTGAAGGAAAAGTAAAAATACTATCCCTAACCATGAACTGTTTAATAGGGTTAGACTTAGTGAAAAATCAGTATTGGGAGCAGCCATACTTCAAGCTCTGTCGATATGTTGAATTGTCTGCTGCAGAAACTAGTGAATGAAAAGTAATTGGCTGATTGGGACTTTCTGTACCCTAGGCGGATGAATGTTGAGGGTGTTTTGTAATGGAACCTAAATGCCCAGGCAGCCCAGGATGGGAGGGGGCGTGGCAACAAGACTAGAAGACGACACAGACTGGACATTACAGAAACAGTCTGCTTACTTCCCTTTCTTAGTCTTCTGCAGAATCAGGCAGAAATTTGGTCCTTGTGAGGAAAATGGTACAGGAATGGAAAATGTCAGAGTTGGAATTACCACAATAACATTATGAGGGCTAGTTTTACATTTTCCTTTAACAGTGTATTTTTTCTGGAATACTTATTTTCCAGCAGAGTAACTTACAGACAACCAACTATTTCTGAACATTTTTGCCAAAAGGATTCACAAATTTTCTAAGGCAGTGTTCTTCAAATTGTGGTTGTACTCTTCTAGTAGATTGTAAAATCAATGTAGTGGGTAACATACAGGGTTTTTTCTTAGTCTCTTTTGGCATGATTTTAGATTATAGAAAACTTGCAGACAGCACAGCAAGTTCCCGTGTACCGCTCGCCCAGCTTGCTGTGTGACTAACATCTCGAGGTACCTGAGCACATTTGCATTACTGCACAACAAGAAGCCGGCATGGGAATGTTACTGCTAACTGGATTTCAGACTTCGTGGACTTCTTTAGTTTTCTGTAATGTCCTCTTTCTGTTCCAGGATCCAGTCAAGCCAGGGACCACACTGCGTTCACTTGTCATGTCTCCTAGTGTACCGTGCTCTGGGCAGTTTCTCAGTCTTTCCCTGGTTTCCATGACTGTGACCATCTAGAGTAGGACCAGCCAGGTGTTTTGTAGAGTGGCTGCCCATCTGGGTTTCTCTGGCGTTATCATAATTAGACTGGAGTTAAGGGGTTTTGGAAAGAATAGCACAGGATGCCCCTCTCATCACCGCATATCAGGGGTACAGGCCATCCCTGTGACATCCCTGGGATGGGGACCCTCCTTGTGTGGTTACGGTAGTATTTGCCAGGTTCTCTGCCTCAGTTACTGTCCTGTGCACACGCGTCACTAGGAGTGGGGCAGGTTGGGTCTAAGCTCCATCTCATGGAGGAGGTGTTATATACCTAATGCATTTTTTTAGAATTCTGTAAGAAAGATTGATTTCTTCTTCCCTCTTTATTGATTTATGCAGTCATTTACATTACTGTTATCTCGTGTGTGTCTCTTTTGTACTTTGGGTTATAATCCAGTAGTAGGTTATTTATGTTGTCTCTCAGAGTTGCAATGTCGACCCAATATTGGGAGCTCTTTCAAGGTTGGCTCCTGTGTCCCTTTGACGTGTCCCCATCTTTTTTTTTTTTTTTTTTTCGGAGCACTTCCTTACTTTCTGGTTCTACAAGATGCTTGAGGATCACCTTGTATTGCCCCTGCCCCAGCCCAAGAAGCAACATTCCTCTGAAGGGCCCTGGTTCCTCTTGGGGAATGGTATTCAGAAACGGAGCTCTGGATGCTGGTTGTTGCTACCGTCGTTGTTTCTAGGCCTTGGACGGAGCAGGATAATACATATATGTATACTCAGCCATAAACATCTATAATGTGCCTGTGTCTGCCAGTTCGTATATAATTTATTTACTTTTATTTTTATCCTCACCCAAGGACATGCTTATTGATTTTAGAGAGGGGGGAAGGGAGGAAGAGAGGGAGGGAGACAGCCGTGTGAGAGAGGAGCATCTCTCCCTTGCATGCCCTGACCGGGGACCAACCTCACAACCTAGGCACGAGCCCTGACCAGGAACCGAGACCATGACACTTTGGTGTGTGGGATGGTGTTCCCGCCAACTGAGCCACACCAGCCAGGGCTGTAATTTGTGTTCATACCGTCTTGGACTCTAATCTCATATGTGGTAGGATTTTAATGTAGCATGTTAACCTGCTTAATTATGCTTTGCTTAGATTTTTGTTGGCATTCTCCAAGCATATTCTGGCTAAGTAAATAAAGTTTACTTAGGAGATTTCAAAATAGAGCCTGGCTAGATAATGAAATGTTAAACTGAGGTGGAAATTTTCAATGAGTAATTCTTCCATAGTCGGCCAACTACTAGTTAGTAATTGAGAAGTCAGTATGCTTTTTTTTATATTTACTTTTATGTTATGTTATTATTAATGCCTTAATTCTTGCTGCTTCTGTAGTCTAAACAAGCATGTTTAATTCAGTCAGTGGATTGTTGATATTTTACTTAATTTTCATTCAGAAATTGAAGACTATGCTTTCTTGTGGCAAACCAGGGTGAAACTTACGTGAAAGAGAAACCAGGCAGCTTTTCAGGTTTCTCACTCGCAAGCCACACGGTGACTTCTACCCCATGAGGTTCCAGTGAAGAATAAATAAAGGCGCATATCTGAAAGTGCCTTGGAAACGCTACATGTTAAGTTAGATATGTTAGAATTACAGTCACTTTTTAAGAATTGGTTAAATACATTTATTACTTTGGTATAAGTTTAATTATGGATCATAATCAGAGACACCTCACGGTTGACTCTTTATTCCAATTTTGTAATAGTTTCACATAAAGAAACTTATTAAATTCACCACACTGTTGAGCTTCTACTGTGTACTAGGCACAAAACAAACACAAGCTCGCTTACATGCACAGATCTAATAACCTAATTCCTAATGTAGCAGCCTATTTCACTGTTGGTGTTAATGAAAGTAGGTAGCACTTGTGCATTTAATGGCCTTCTAGTGCTCACTTTACATTTTCATGAACCTCCGCTGCAGTTCCTGTGACCCTAGGTAGTTCACTGTTAGAGGTCTGGGTCAGCCGTGAGGAGGTGGTTTTGTGGCCCTGCTGAGTCCATCCCTGAGATGAAACTTAATTCCAGAGAGCAGGGGCCATGCCTGTTGGGACCCCACCGCTCCCCTCCAGACGCCGGGGAAGATTCAGTGAGTCAAGTCATGAAGGCAGCGGCTGGCCAACTCTTACACCTGTGGCTTAGAGCTACACTTTCAAAACTAGTGCTGAGAGAAACAGCTGCACATGGTCGGTTTCATTTTATTTTCAGGGCTAGAGCACCATGCCCCATCCCCGTCCTCTCCTAATATCACTCCCCCAGAAGCCCTAGAAGAAACCCCCTTTCTGAGCTGGCTGCCCATTACGTTAACTCCCTAAGTGCCATAGGAATAGAGTATTAATTAGTTAGGTGTCACGTTTTCTGAAAGCCTATTGTAAAACTGCTGTTGGAGACTGTGGGTAATGACTCACTGTATTGGGTACCATATTAATACTGTATTTCTCTGTACAATTTCTATCTTAGGCTGGGGGGCGGGAAGGTGACATTCACTGAGTACCTAATGCATGTCCAGCACTATGCTGAGTACTTACAGTGTATGATTTCACTTCATCCTCACACTCTTAAGACTAAAAGGGGTAGGCACCGTCGTCTGCCTCTCACAGATGCTGAAGTCAAGGCCAAGCTGCTAATAAGCAGCAGCAGGCCTTTGAATCTCGGTGTCTCTGACCTCAAAGACTGACCCTTCTCTGACATGAGCATCTTAATGTAAAGCTAAATCACTGCGCTCTTATAACAAAGTACTTTGCATCTAGCATTTTGAAAGATTATAAACAATGACCTTATAAGTACCCTAGCTTCTCAATATAAGGCATTGAAGTGACATATTAAATGTTTATAATGTACTCTGGTGAAAGGTGCTACATTTCTTGAGTGCAACGTGGACCAGAATTTCTTCCCACAGAACACACATTTATCATAATTTGTCTCTTACAGGAAAAGAGAAAGGAACCCCATGGATATATTTGACATGGCTCGACATCGGTTGCAGGCTCCTGTCAGAAGACAGTCCCCGAAGGGCTTGGACCCTGCCACTTTTCAGAACATTCGTGACTTTAATGAGCTGAAAGACAGAGGTGAGAATGCTGTATTTTAAAGGTATAGCAGGAGTGTTCTACCCATATTCGGGGATATTTAGACATGTTCGTATCCTTTCTCTAAAGTAGAGGTTTTATTTATGACCTCCGTTTTAAGTGAATAATAGTCAGTATACCTTAGTTCTTCAGTTTACTGGTCTGAAGCCTCGCCTCGGCTAGCTATGCTGTTAGAGCCTCGGCAGTGGATCGGATCCCACAGCAACGTGTGGAGAATGTCCCTTGGAGTTTAATGGAGGGTGGACAGAGCCAGAGGAGCCTAGGAGAGATCCTGAGATGGAAACGCCAGCGTGACTGGAGGACCAGCAGGAGAATGCGGTATCCTGACAGCTGAGGGAAGAGAATGTGTCAGAGAAGGATCGTCTTAGATGAACATTGTTCAGTGTCAGTTGGATGAGAGGCCATGGGTGACTTCAGCTGGGTCTGTTCTGTGGAATTATGGGATTAGAAGCCAATTAATTAGGCAACACGTTGGAAGAATTAGCACAAAACAAGTCTTGGAAGTAGGCTGGGAAGGAGGAGAGAAGGGTCCAGAGCTGGAGGAACTTTCTGGATGCTCATGTTTAGAGCTGTTACTAGGAAAGGGTTGGGACACAGGAGTGGGAGGGAGCAGACAGTTCCTCCTGAGTAGACGGGAGGAAATGCAGGATGTTTGAAGGAAGAGAGCGGAGAAGGTTTGACGTAGCTGGAGGAGGAGAAAAGGCCTATTAGGGAAAGAGCACGGCCAAGGCACGCAGGGGCCGGGCGGAGCGAAAATCGGCGCCGCTTGCGGGCGGCGCTGCCTCGGGAGCTTCCCACAGAGTGCGTGCGGGAGTCGGGCGGCAGCCTGCGGACCTGCGCCGCGGTGGCCTCTGCCCGCGGAGCCAGGACTTCCGCTCTTCTTTTTCTTACTTTAAAAAGTAGTATCTATTGTAGGAAGTTTTGAATGCAGACAGGTAGAAGAGGGGAAAATCACTTTCTGGATGTTTTTTAGTCTTTCTGAGCCTAATTTAAAGAAAAAAACAAGACATAATTGTTATTTTCTCTTCTATTTTTTTACTTAAGGTTTACAAGTGTCATCAGTTACATATACCGTAGTTAATTTTTGTGCTATAATTTATTGATTATTTACTATATTCCAGGCATTGTGTTAGGCAGTTTGGTTAGGAACCTGTGAGGTGAAAACTGTTTGTATTACAAGTAAGATATTATTTGTGTGTTTTATTTTTATTCTCTCCATGGCATGTGATGACTTCACTGGTGTCAAGCTAAGAGAATTTGTGCTCGTGTATACCCCTGTTCTAAAAACTTGTTAGTGTTAATTTTCTAAGAAGGTGTGTGTGTGAGAGAGACAGACAGACATTAAGGTCCTCAACTTTTAAGGGAAGGAAGAGGCCGTGAGACCAAAAAGGTTTAAACCATAAAACTGAGCCATTCATTTCCCTGTAAGTACCACATCTAATTCTCTTCGTTGTGTGACTTAGTTGTTAATGTCTCATTTTTAAACCAAGTCTGAAGCCAGTGAAGTCACGGCCCAGTCCAGCCAAGTTTGTGTCCAGGGTCTCTTCTGTTAACTTGTCTCTTGACCATTTTTAAGATCTTAGGTGTTCTACAGGACTTCCATTTTTCACTATTATTTTGATAATTTCTGATCATAATAAAGCTTTTTACATAGTTAGGATCATTTCTTTAAAGTATAACACAGCTGGATAATTAGTAGATCAAAGGGAGTATTTTCAAGGCTTTTAGAATGTGTGAACTATTTATATTCTCAAGATTTAAAAAATTAATGTCTAACATTTTCATTCTGATAGATCGATCGATCTTCCTGAATTTGAAGCATTGGTGAAGTCTTATTTCCTCCAGGAATGATACGCCCCCTAAAGTTCTAGCCAGTCTGCTCTTATCTTGCTTTCTGCATATGTGCAAGGGCTAAGATATTAATTGGCCGATAACAGCATATTTTCATTCTCCCTTTGTATAACAGGGATGGGCCGCGAGTACCCCGGCTCACGGCTGCCCACCTGTCAGCCGCAGGACAGACTGCGGGCTGTGCGTGCCCCTAGCTGCCCCACTGTCTGCTCCGGGTGGCGTCTCAAGGGCGCCGTGTGGTAGGGGGAGGGGGCAAACGCATCAGCAAGCTGCTGCTTGTTCTGGGGGCTTCCTCGTAATGATGCTAGTTTGTGAAGAGGCATTTATTTTAAGAATATTAATTCTGTGTTTAATTTTATTATGGTTTTAATGTCCTTCGACTTTGGTGGTGGCCCATTATATTGTTCCTTGATTTTGAAATTAACGTTACTCATGTTACAGTGAAGTTTCAGAAAATCTTGTTTGGATATTTAAGTTTTATAACTTATTTTTTTTGACCAGATTCAGAAACACGACTTGATCTGAAACTTATGTACCCGGATCCTCCAAGAGACCATTACACCTTAGAGATTCAGCAGCAGGCCCTGCTGAGAGCGCAGCAGAAGAAGCTGAACAGACTGAAAATGCAGGAAAGTGCTGAAGGTAAGGAATAATCATTACTGTTTCCGACGGGATCAGGGGGTTTTGTTGTCTGCTGTCTTTCTCCATCTTTTGTATTAATTTCAGCCCCAAGCAGGCCCCTTCTGCTGGCAGCTCTGTGATCTCATGACCCTTTGGCCTTCAGTCCCAGAAAAGGCTCCGATTGGCTTGGCTGGGGTCAGGTGTCCATGCACGAGCTGGGCCTAGCCATGCACGTAGAACCGGGAGGACTGAGTGCCTGGACTGGGCCCTGTGGCACCAGGAGCGAGGGCCCGAGGGGAGGAGTGCCGGGCAAACACTCAGTGCCCTGCAGGGCATTTCTCTTTCGTGTGTGTCTGTTTTAAATTTAGATACAGCACTAAGTCAAAAGTATCAGCTGTACTCTGTTGGAGAAGTCATGTGCTAAAAAGTGTAAGGCTGACAATGAACGCTGCCAGGGAGAAAGCTGGAGTCCCTTGTGGGTGTGACTGGGGGTGGAGGTAGCTGGGCACCTAGAGGCAGAGTGGGGCTGGTTGCCTCAGAGCGTCTGTGGTCCCTGTTGATGGGGTGGGTGACTGCATGACCCTCACACGTGTTTCACCAGCTCTGCCAGCCTTCAGGGCTTTGAGGGCGGCCATGGAACACGAGTCATAAAAATGCAAGTTATATAATGAGATTAGGCAGCGCCAGTCCTGCGGGCTGTGTTTAGGAAGATTCCAGACCCTCCCTTGGCAGGCTGCTGTGGCCTGCACGTC